>CM043015.1:108955919-109009974 GCA_023690525.1 Holotrichia oblita
TTGCAATATACTGATATTAAGGAACTTGAGAATTATCCCATGTTATGTAGGAAGTATTCCTCTTGTACATATTTTATATTCGACAGCGGTATGTAAGTAAAGAAAGAACGGCTCTCGTTCATATAAATATATCAAATATCACCTTGCCATCCTGCAGAACAGATGATTTATTAAATTTCAAAGAATTTAATAATAGATGTTTCATGTGTAGCTCCTATAAAGCACTAAAAAGAAACTATCTTTAGAAGCAGAAAATTCTATTAGGTATTTTTAAAACTTTATAGGAGTAAAACTCTGTGTTCGCTTTATTACATTTGAAGAGAAAAAGACTGCGCTAGGCTTATCAGACGGAAAAGTTCAAATTAAAGGGAAAATGTAGCTCGGTTAATATAAGATGAGAATATCTAATAAATTCCGGTAGCTTTATTAGGAATTTCTTAGAAGCACTGTAGCGATGAAGGCAATTACTATACATACTTGCTGTATACATATGAAATACAGAGTGTATCACTACTAAGTGAATAAATGAACAACTACAGTTTTTGCAAATCAGTCGATAAATTCAGATGAATATGGTTTTAAAAAAGTGTTTAACTTCGAAACGTAATTGTAATCATATTTGTAATAATTCATACGAATTCTTATTCCTTAAAACTTTTATAAATTACAGCCATCCATGAACGAATAGATTTAAACTAACATACATATATAACCTATCGTTTGTACTTCGGTCTGCTTCTATATGCATATGTAGTAGTATGTATATGTCGTAGTCAATGGGCGTAATAGGTCATTACACGGAAAGCCCAGTCATTACACGTATTGCCGGTAAAGACTGTAATCAAATAAGGATTCCTTCGTTTGACTGAAAATTTAAGTCGTTTCAGGGATTGCCGCTTTACTTTCGGTCAAACAAAGTAAACTGTGAAACGAACACGTGTTACAGCTTTTGACGGACACTTGTTTAGTCATTTGCGATCTGACTGAATGGGCTGATAGTACATACTTATTTTGTGAGATATTTATGTAGTATTTTAACAAATATGGAAAACCACAAGATTTTATTTTACGACAAATTAGATAAATTTTATTTGGAAAACAAAGGAGCTAAAAAACCGTGGAATTATGAAGAAATGCAAGAGGTAAGGAAATTCTAACCTCAAAGCAAATCGGTCAGTTGTTCTTATTGATTATATTTTAGGTTACAAACGATATTTTACTAGCCAAGCAAGCTATTGGTAAGAAGAGAACTCGTAGGCAATATCATTTATTGTCGCTGTATGATACGATCGAGATAGGAAATAAACATAATATCATTAAAAAAAGCTAGAAGGAGAAGATAATGTTATTTATGTTACGCCATATGAAGATTTGTTTGAAAAATTGTATTCCACGCATATTGCAGTGGGACATGGCACTAGAGATAAAATGATTTTTAGTTTAAAAGCCAAATGTCAAATTCCACGACCTGTTATTCAGATCTTTTTGGAGTGCTGCCAAGTTTGTCAGAAGAAAAAAAGCTAACAGACATGCAAATCTTGTAATCAAACCTATTATTTCAAAAGACTTTTGTTCTCGGGCCCAAGTTGATTTGATTGACTATCAATCATGTCAAGATGGACAATACAAATGGTTATTGAATTATCAAGACCATTTAACAAAATTTATCTGTCTTCGTCCTTTGAAATCAAAGCAAGCTGTTGAGGTGGCAGTGGAACTCCTGAAAATTTTTCTCGAATTTGGAGCACCAGCTATATTGCAGAGCGACAATGGCCGCGAGTTTGTAAATAGTGTAATTACCGAGTTGGTTAAACTATGGCCCGACTTGAAAGTTCTTCATGGCCGCCCACGACACCCACAGTCGCAAGGAAGCATAGAAAGATCTAACCAAGACGTCGAAAATATGTTACGGGCTTGGATGATGGATAAAAATTCAACCAACTGGTCGGTGGGCTGCTATTTCGTACAGTACCAGAAAAACTCTTCTCATCATAGAATTATTGGTCGCAGCCCTTATAGAGCGTTGTTTGGTACAAATCCAAAGGTCGGGCTATCCTCTACTAATTTACCAAGCGAGATTATTACAACCTTAGAAACAGAAGAAGATCTTAACGGCGTTTTGTCCGAATTGCCGATGAAAATGTTAAGGTTTTAAATGAAAATATGAATGAAGATATTGACGGATTAGAAGAATCAAATATATCAAATGAAATACTTATTACTAATTCTATTGGAATGAACGTAACTCTGCCTCTTGCTAGTTCCCTAGAAAGTGTAAGCGAATCTCAAGAAACGGTAATTTGCTTAGATTGTACGAGTCAAAAGAATGCCTCATGTGTATTATGCTCTCTTCAAGCTTCTATTCTAAGTAACACAGACGAATGTCATTCTGGACAAAAAAAGCAGGCGAAAAAATGGTGTTAAGTGCCGCTAAAAAACTACCTCCCTTAAAAATTGGGGACTGTGTGCTTTTGCCAGTTGAAAAAATTGATCGTGGTCCAAGCGACATGCAAAATTTAATATGCGTTATTGTAGCTCACAAAAATGGAGTATTTCAATTAGGATCTTCCGTGGGGAAAATTAAGGGATGGCATAATCGTGCGGATATTGTTGCGGCAGATTGTCAGTTTTTAAATGTAGAAAACGTGCCTGATAAATATATTTCTGTCCGAGAAGCTATATCTGGAGTTTCCCTGCGTGATGGACAAGGATATTTTAAGTGCTCCTGCAAGCCATCAAAGAAACAATGTCAAACAAATCGTTGTGTGTGTTTTAAGAAAAAAATAAAGTGCAATTCTAGGTGCCATACTAGTGCTACTTGCTTAAATAAATAAAATTAAAATAAATTCTACCGATCTACGTATATTATTATACTTAGTATATTTTTGACTTTTTTGTATTTCTGATATGTTTTTGACATACATGGTGTTATGTATGATTTTTATGTAACCTGTATTTGTGTTGCCGAATTAAAATATTTTGCTTACTTTAATTTTTCTACCAAAAATTTACATCGCTCTAGGTAGGTACTGGTATCAAACCATCAATTTACCTGTCAAATGTATGAAATACAAAACTTTTTAAGAAAATACTAAAAAGTGTCCGTCAAAGGCTGTAATGTGTACTCGTTTCACAGTTTACTTTGTTTGACAGAAAATAAAGCGGCCATCCCTGAAACAACGTAAATTTTCAGTCAAACGAAGGAATCCTTATTTGATTGCAGTCTTTGCCGGGGCAATACGTGTAATGACGTATTACGCCCATTGACTACGACATATACATTATTTTATGTTAACTGCACCGCACTAATAAAGGGATTCCATAGTACGTTTTATATAACATCTTAGAATCAGCCATGCAAAAATACTGCTTTATCATTCTTGATTGGAATCGACATAAATGAATTTCATTAAATTGGGTAAAATGCAAGCCTGCAAGCTCCAACTGGATTAGAAATGTAAAACTTGAGGTTTCTCTTTCACTAATTCTGATGTATAGAAGCACTAGTGTGAGAATGCGAAATAATCCACGGACGTGTAATATTAGCTGAATAATATATCTAGATAATTCCATTCAAAATGACGTCTCTCTCTAGAATTTTAAAAAGTCATCTTTGAAAGTTTGAACTCTACACTAAACGCAAAATTTTGTTTTTTATATTTATTATTAATTGAGATACAAACTTAGTATGTATATTAAGTTACCAGTGTGGTGATTTTCTTATGACTACCTTAATGAAATCGGCAATTTCGAAATATTTGACAAAATACAATGCTGTCGTCTATAATAGCGATTTCACATTGAAATGGCTTAACTATGCAGATATTTCACACTTAAAAGAGAAAACAATAACTAGCTAGATACTACAAATATTCTTTTAAAGCTAATGTCAATTCTGGAACAGCAATCTGCCTTTAATTCAAAGAACAAATAAGAATTTCTTGAGGGTACAGTACATATATTTCTACCAGAATGTCTTATTATTATGGCAACCCAATACATCTTCCTATACAGGACATCCCATTTATACACGTGTCAAGAAAAGTCCGTGTGCGGGTACTTCGGATTAAAATAATGTATATTTTTACTTCTGGACTGAGATATAGTGTGTTGTTTCTGTTTATACATCAAAGTGTAATATGCATTCTACTGAAACTAGATCTAGACCAGCATCGATAACATCTAAATGCATACGGTTTATTTGCAGGCGCAAGTTATATACATAAAAGATTAATGACATACTTGGTAAAAATCGATTAACAAATTAAATTTACGTTTCCAAGTGACTAATGCCCTGAAACTTACCACAGTTCATATATAAAATAAACAATAAAAAAGAAGGAGACTGGTAAACTCACCTGAACTAATTCCAAGATATGTTGACACTTTTCCCTGACATTATCGAATGGACAACTCAACGATAATCTTAGAATAATTGGTAAATGTAGAGAAACTAAATCGAGATACTCCTGTGGAATTTTTAGAGTATCCATATTAATTTCCGAACACGCGCAACTATTTGAGGTACTACTCTGATGATGCGCCCGGTGATGTCTTTCATTAACACGATAATGTTTCGGACTCCCAACACCGTCTAACCATCCTTCCACGGTTTTTGAAATAATATCCAACGCGACTTCGCGAATTTCATTGTCTTTCGAACAAATTGGTAAGCAGAATCTGGATATAAGATCCAGATCTTTGATGACGTCCTCGTAACCGTCAACGATGCCATCTTCAGGCGATACGCGGCCTATACCGTTATTATTGTTTGATTTGTTAAATTCGGTTTGGACGAACATTCCTTAGTTTAAGGCAAACAATCTCACACTTCAATTTTGAAAAAATAAATATATACTAGTTTTTTCTTTTCGTTTTTTTTTTCGTCTGGTTCGCGTTTTCGAAGGCTATTACGTCTACGGTTAAGTGTAATAATTATAAATTCCTACTTTCTCACAAATTCGTTAATACTAGTAATAATACTGAAATAGTTGTTATCTCCCTTTGGCTTGCTTCAAATAAAATTGGACTTTGGATTGGATTTGCGTTTAGTTCTTGTTGTCTTGTAAGGTACCTGAAAATAAAAAGAAACATTTAGCTAGTTAAACCCAAAAATTTTATTTTTTCTAAACTATTTAGGGCCTGATTGTCTATAGTAATTTGAAGTTGTGGACATTGCTTTTCTCTGTTATGGAAACGAATCATTTGAGTCTTGGTGATATTTAGATGTAGACAATTATTAATGCACCAGGTGTTGAAGGTGTCGACAACTTTCTGACCCCTTCCCCGCAAAGCAGTCATTCCTGTCCGAAACAAGCAGTGTTGTATAATCCGCATACATTGTCAGCAATGCATCAGAAACCGGGAAGCACAAATCACCAACATAGAGCAGAAACAATACAGGACCCAACACAGAACCCTGTGGCACTCCAATATTTATGTCTCTACAGCGAGACTTACAGACATAATTTACATTATTTTTCTTATAATTTATAGCTACGTATTGACGTCTATCTCTCAGATAGAATTTCACCCATTTATAAGCGACGCCGCGAATTCCATATGAATACAACTTGTGCAATAGCTTCGAGTGATCCACACAGTCAAAAGCTTTGGTGAGACCACAGAAAACACCAACTGGACACTCTCCAGCAGAAATGTATTTGACCACTCCATCATAAAAGCTAAGGAGGGCAGTATTAGTGGACTTGCCCTCGCAGAAACCATGCTGGTGCTCTTTAATTATATTATATTTATTAATGAATTTTGACAAGCACTCTAAAAAAACAGTACTTGAAGATCTTAGCAAAACTAGAAGAAACCGTTATCAGTCTATAGTCATTTACAGAGTGAGCATCGCGCCTTTTAGGTATAGGGACCACCTTATCTACCTTCAACCGGTGTGGAAAGAGTCCACTGTTGGTACAACAACTCACTTTCAGTGAAAGGCTCAAGAAACATTGAGGCACAACGCTGCGGCAAGGACTCAGTTCCACTTCCAGATCCCGACCAATTTCCCGCAATGATTGATAAAGGTATATCAACAAAATAATCATTAAAAAGTGAAGCTAGTTGAATTGGATCCTCACACACGGTACCGTGTTGTTTTATACGTATATTATTACGTGTATCACGCTTATTCATTTCAGATACTATTTTCCACGTGGCACTCGATAAATCTAAGGAAGCATCGATTTTAGATTGATAGTAATAACGTTTGGTATCATGCACTAAGGCTCTATGAGTCCTCTGAGCAGCTCTGTAAGCTGTGTCCAAAACAGGGTAGCTACACCTTAAAATATACAAATCTTTCAGTTCTACACTAGACTGCTTCACTTAATTACTAATCCATTTATTCTTTGTGTCAGATTTAAGTAAGTGAAAATTTTCTTTAGCAAATTACCAGAAGTGCTCACATTGTAGATGACCCACTACTTAATACAAACTATACATTACCTGATACCTGCTATTTCACAACTCTCACAAATAAATACAAATGGGAAAGCTCAGAAATTGTCTTAAGACTAAGATTCCGGCTACTTAGACCAAGATATTTTTGGAATTTTCCATTTTCACCAGAAATAAGAAACATACTAAAAATGTGGGTTTACAGAAAATACGGTGTTACAGATTTGTATGCACATTTCATCTATATTTTTAGGTTTTGTTTACATTACATAATTAAATTAAACACTATCTTATTTATACATATACATATGTATTAATGTTTATAATAATTAAGTTTGTTTACTATTACATTGCTTATAATTGAAAAAATGTTTAACATAGTGATTGAAGTAAAATAAAATTCTGCTAGTAAAATGATAGGAATATAAATCTGGCAAACTAAGAAATCTATTTACAGCTCGGCTTACGACGGTTCTGGCTGAAATTTAATTATAAAAATCCGAATTCCCGGATCAGGATGAAGGAGTAAACATTCTCGAGTTCAGTAAATATTTTATACTAATTATAAGAACAGCATGAGAACATCCACGGTATCACGATCGATACTTTTAACATTTTATTTACGGAACGGCAAGCTAAAAATATAAAAAACCATTCAAGCTCTACATGATCTCTATAACATCATTAAAACTGCACTTTTGTTATCTTCGTTATTTTCAACTTGATTTTTTAAGTTGGGATATGGATAACTTATACCACATGATTATTACGTTTGTGCATATATGTGCAGGATGAGTTTGTAAGATAATATTGTGTTCTTACAACGGGCAAACAAATTATAAACGTAAAATTATGACCATACTTCTCCATTATTCAATATGTGATACAGACACCTTATCTTACCATATTAACCTGTGTCGCAAAATTTTTTCGAAGAGATTCGGCTTTCAGTTTCAGGTGTTTTGTACCATCATTAGTTGTAAACTCGCAAGTCGTAAATTTAAATATAGAAAACGCACAATATGTCCCAAATATGTATTGTGTTTTACGAAATCGACATTTTGTTAAGAACAAAAGCATAATTGTAGATGACAAAAAGTATTTTGCTTTTGCTTATTTCTTAAAATATTTTAAGCGGATGATATAAATAAGGTTAGTGCCAATGTTAAATTCAAAGAAAAAGGTAACGTTTTCAGATAAAATCATGGTGTGGCGTGCATATCATGCACCATGCGAAGCAGGCGTTTCCAAAACGTATTTTGGACATCTTAGGGGACATGCATATAATGGTAATGTTCATGTTCGTAATTGTATTCCAAAATTACGTAAACTTATAAATTTACAACATGCCAATGTTAACATTATGTTTTGATTCAATCTAGCTTCGTGTCAATCGCGTATACATGCGCAACAACACAGTGCTTGAAAGCAAACAACACATTATTTGACCCTCACCAAGATAATCCTCCTATAAGGTGCCATACACGACATCCATTGAAGCAAGTCTATTTCCGCCAGTAATAATTTTAGTGAAGAATGATTACAAACAAAAACTGCTTTCAAATTAAATGGGATTTTGTGAGCTGGGAATGTGTATTTAGTAAATAAACGAGAAACGAATTTAATTACTCTAAATGGAAATATGCAACAACTTTTATCAGAACAGCAACCATACGTCTACGGTTTATACTGTATATCTCCAATATCGTTAAATTTCTTACACAACTTTCCTCTTAGTGGGTAGAAAAGATGATACCTTAGGACGTTACTGTGTATCTCGCGAAAATATTTGTATACCTCGACGATTCGAAAAATAAATCTTGTTACAACATGACATTATCTATATACGCGAAAACACTGCAATCGTATTGCTTTATTATTTTCCGTGTGAGAATTTATTTTGAGTACAATTGTAATGCCCTAGTTAATTCGCTATCAATTCTTATTCGCACATAAAATGCACAATTTCATCAACAATTATAAACCCACTTTCAATGAACAAATACTCCTTTCTCTTAGAAAAATACGTATTACAGCAATGGCAATAATAATGTTTGAACCTTGAACTTGCGCTATTTGAACTCATTCAATCAAAGAAGACCACGCGGAAAAAGCGTGAACGTTACTATTGGGTAATAAATATTGTATTTATTCCTATTAGTACGAATTGGGTTTCGGTTTAGGAAGCTCTATATCCACTTAAATATCAGCAATGTAAAAAATATAAACCAGTATACTTAAAAGAATAGTATGTGTAAAGCAACGATTTTATTGCCAAAATATACAATCAATATTAGACATCAAGCAAGTAATTAATTTGATTGATCATCTACAGCTATAATCGGATAAATAAACCTTTAGACTCAATTAACTTGAACCTAACATAAAATATTCAGGTATTAATGTAGCTGTATGCGTTCCCACGCACTAATAGATTTATTGCTGTAAAAAATTGCATAAAGAAATGCTAATTGACTGTTTAATTAAATCTAAATCCCTACAAAAAATTAAGAAAAGTAAAACATAATATGGGAAAAGGTCTCTAACGTAGACAGGGTAATAGAATTTTTTTTTGATAATTTTGAGCTGAATAATAATCCAACAAAAAAATTATCAACTTTAGTGCTACATATAGTGCATGTTTTATAATAAGCAAGATCTGCGAATTTGAAACCGCCTATGCAATAGCGAGCATATAAATAAGAAAAATATTTATCAGTACACGCAGAAAAAGGACTTCTATAAGAAAATTTTTTTTTGAAGATATAAGCTTATTCCAAGAAGTTATTCATTTGGGATAAGAATTTGACTGTAAATCCAGAAAATCAGTTTAAAACGAAAAGTGCTATTGTTTTAAAGCCTGTCTTGTTTAAATGAAATATACATACATATATATGTAAATTCTTCTTCTTATACATATTTTCATACAATTAAACAGAGTGTATGCATATAGTAGTTCTGAATAGCTTGTACCGTAACAGTTATGTGTTGCAATACTACCCTTATACAGGTGAAAAGTCGAAAAATCTAGATTAGCATTTTCTTTATCTCGTGTATTGCGGTGTACTGTTAGATACGTTGCAATATGTTGGTTGTATTTAGTACTTTTAATACGCCTGCATCAGGTGAAAACCGAAGGTAAAATAAGAGCACAAAACTCACAAACCTGAAATACAATAACTCCATTTGTATTTCACGTATCGAATTTTAACAGAAAATGACAAAATAATACAAATTGACATACTACGCAGTATGTGTTGGATTTGCCGACGACCTTGCCCTGGTGGTGGGAGCGGACAGCGAACACTCCCTTATGAGAAATACGGACCTGTGCTTGGGCATGATCAGCACATGGATGAAGGACCACAGGCTAAAATTGGCGCCTGACAAGACCGAGGTGTTGCTAATGAAGGGAAAGAGGAGACGGGACCACATCGCCTTCTCCCTCGAGGGGGTAGTATTGAAACCTACCAAGACTGTAACATACCTTGGTGTCACCCTTGATGAGAGAGGATCTTTCGGACAGCATGTGAATAACGCTGTTAGTAAAGCTGAACAGAAAGGGGCCGGCCTAACCAGACTCATGCCCAATATCAGAGGACCAAGCAGTGGAAAGAGGGCGGTTCTGTGTAGCGCGATCCACAATCTGCTACTTTACGGTGCACCCATATGGAGGAAAGTGGTCGAAATAAACAAATACAGACGTATCCTGGAGAAAGCGCAGAGGGGGATGCTGCTGCGCGTTGCGTCGGCCTACAAAACAGTCTCCTGGAGGCAGTTCAGGTGATCGCGGGCGTTACACCAATCGACCTGATGGTCCGAGAGCGGGCGTTTATTTATGATCGAAGACACGAGGACCGACAACAAATAACTAGTCAGGCCAAAAACAATACCATCGTCGCATGGCAGGAAAAGTGGGACACCCTAAGCGACAAGGCGCAGTGGACTAAGCGCCTCATCGGGCGTCTTGATTCTTGGATTGCGTGCAAGCACCGCCAGGTAGATTACTACCTGTGCCAGGCACTGACAGGACACGGCTCGTTTCGCGCATTCGCTAGGCGTATAAACAGGGATACCCACGACGAATGTATCTACTGCGGATGGCCTGATACGCCAGAACACACAATATTTGCTTGTTCTAAGTGGAGTGAGCATAGAATGGGACCTTATGAAAGTATTGGACGTGCACTAACACCGGAAACCTTGGTATCGACCATGCTAGAGTCGCCCTCCACGTGGAAGCTGGTACATGATATGATAAGGGGGATAATGTCCACAAAAGAGGCGGATGAGTTCCACAGACAAAGACAACGACAGCAGTAGATGACGTAGGCCCGTAAGAAGCACACTACCTGATGAAATATTACCAATAGGAATATAATGTCGAAAAAAGAAACCGATAAACGAGACAGACAGAGAACAGTAACTGCTGCTGTAACATAGGATAGTGGGAAAGACAAGATCACAGAAATCTATAGACCTGCCGGTAGTACCTGACGCCATATCACCAATAGTTCCGGGTACTACAGAGGGCATATGAGGGGTTTTAGTGGGTGCGAGTCCCACACACCAATGTGCGATTGACCCAAGCACTTGGCGTGCATTATGCATTTCCCCTGGCAAAAAAAAAAATAAGTCTGGTATTATCTGAGTTTATAATATGTTGGCTTACAACAAAGCTGAATTATTCAAGATGTCAACAAATTCTTCACTCTATTATCGGTATTATTAACCCTAACAATTCAAAAAAACGAAGAAAAAGATTATAAGAAGGAAGATATAAGATTATAAAAAGGAAATTTATAAACACTAAATTCTTTATTTTCTTTTGTTTTTCAATATTTTCAAATTCCATCACAGAATTTAAATCCGAAATTAACATGACAACTCTAATTAAAAATTTCTAGAATAAAATACAGTTGAACAATTAAAACATAAATATAGATTTAACATTTTTTTAAATAAATTTGTATTTACTATGTGGTTATAATTACATTTTGAATTGTATTTTTGTTAATTCTTATTATTTCAATTAATTATTACTTTAATAAAACCAGAAACGACGTAATATAAATGAGTTTCACAAGTTAAATTTCTAAACCCTTTCATAACTGTTTGCTGCATAACATTTTGCTATTGTTAAAACTTTCATAAAACGCATGACAATTTTTTTTAAATAGTTATTAAAATATAATCATCTGATGAGTCAGATGATCGGTATAAATATTTTATTTGGGCAATGTTGTAATCTTTAGCGACTATGAAAGTTTCATTTTCTTCTAAAAGCTAAACTTGGCCGCCACGCTTGCTTTCTACCATCGTTTTATGCGGTTTTACTTTCAAGTTAATCAACCGACAATACACGCAAGTTAAACTTTTAGTATGGTCCAAAAGAAATATTTAATTATTATGGCAATATATGTATACGCAACAGGAGTAAATAAAACTGAATAGTTCATATTTGTTTTAATACTGGATTTATACGAAATATCAGAAATTCCATCAAATATTACTTATAAATGCCTAACCAAATAACTTATCTTAACATGATATTTACCACAATGTGAAACTAGAGCACTGAAGCCGTAATATTTATAACAATAAGTATGTATACATTGAATTCACACTCGTCCACTCTGAGTAGTATATGCAGATCTAAATATGTAGAGATCTTTTTGTTTATATTCTGTGTTTTGCAATAATCTTGTAAGAGGTTTACATTTCAAGATGTAACAAAAGCTACATATATCAGCAGCAGCACCAAGATTATAAATACGTCACTAAAACACTAACGTATACTATAGCTCAACTCAGGTTGGCTCTATCTCATCTACTCCTGAACTTAACAACTCATGTTTATAAATCATAAAATTGAGATGAGAATAGTTTCTCCAATGAGTGATGTATAAGTATTACATGAGATGTGGATGAGGGTTACTCAAGCTAAGACTATGAATTTGGCCCTTGGTAAAGTAAATAGAATACTACACAATTTAGTAAATTTATTGTACCATACACAGACTAAAACGCGGAAAATGTTAAAAGTCATACCCCTACACCACAATTTATCAAAATGATCGCGTTATCAGCATCAGTAAATTTGTACTTAACTTATATGCAGGGTGGGCCACTTAAAATGATACATTGAAATTATGGCCAAACTAAATAAGAAATTTAAAATCGGACCAGGTAAAGTTATAGAGTTTTAAGGGAAGCACATTTTAATAAAAATTTGCATTTTATACCATTCATCATATAACGTCATAACGAAATCAATTTGCATTTATTTAAATGGAATGTGGTATTTTTATTGTAAATTTCTTAAACAGCTCAGTTTTTAACGTATAACTGTATAAATTATGACCAATTTTAATAAGAAATGAAATCAACCACTTTCTGAAATTGCTGCCAATATTTCAAATTTTGAAGCGCGCAAATATTGTTATTTACCTGATGCATATTTGCGTAAAACACAAAATTTGAATTGGGCTCTAGATATGTTCTTGGTTCAAAATGAATTATTCGTTTTGTAGCTTTTGTAGATTTCATAGTTTCACTTCATATTTTAAATTTTAGCAAGTTACACTTTAAGATAAGCAAATGGCAGAATAGTGATTTAAGTCAAATCTGACAAATGTCATACACATTAACATGTGTTACGTGAAATATACGTAAAATATCGGTAAACTAAGCTTGAAACGTCGATAACGCGAAATTTAAATAATCAAATTTGATTCTTTGTAATTGCAAACATAGTTGGATAAAATATTTAATAAGTGATTGTGATGTGTTAGAAATACCATCTTCTTACAATATAGTGACAGACAACATAAATGTGCTATTTAATAAAATGCAAATTGATTTCGGCGTGACTTCATCATGAATGTTATAAAATTTACATTGTTATTAAAATGTGCTCCTCATCAACCTCTATAGGTCTACCTGGTTGGATTTTAAAATTTTTATTTAGCTTGGCCGTAATTCTAGTGCACCGTTTTAAGTGGCCCACCTTTATAACAGAGTATCCAAATGCTGAAAATGTTACAATTCATAGTTCCATTCCTCTAAATCACAAACATTCAAAAATTAATCACTTGACCAACTTCCTATTAACTTTTGCCCAATTTTGCAGTTAGGTATATATAACAGACTATCAAAGTTCCACTTTTTAAGAGATTTTCAGAAGTTGTCAACCGGTGAAGATGTTAAAACTCTATAATACAAAAAATTGAAAAGCATCGAAACCTTGCAAAACAAGCCGAAAAACTAAAGTACATGCAGTTTTGCCGAAAATTTCTAAAGAGGGTTTTGTACACCGATATTGCTCGTCCCCAAATATAAGCAAATAGATTTAAATTGAACTCGCCTTTCCAAATATACAATTCATTTATACTTTGAATTATAGTAACTGATTGTAATAGGTACGGATAATAGGCTCCTTTCGTAGTGAAGGAATAGAGGCTCCATAAAATGCCCTGTCTGCTAAATATGCCATTAAACTCTCCGTATAGTAGTCTAGGAAGTACCATCATACCCTAAGAGAATTAAGATTACTGTATGTAAACATTAGAAATTTTAAGTCGGAGCCCCGAAACAGTACAAACATAACATAATAAGCTATGGGTGCATTCCGAAATCTGCTGAAATAGCTGTTACTGCTTTACTGAGATCGCAGAGCAGAGATCGTTCCGTAATAGTTCAGTAAGGTAATTGAGCATATGCCGTCACGCAATTTCGGAACGATTTCAGCCATTCACTATAGTTCGGTTGATGTATCAGTGCTTGACAACATATAAACTCTACTACAATACACAGTCAACAGCGTACACATTACACATGGCACACCCAGTTCAACCAATATCAAAATATGAAGAATCTAATTAGATAATAGGATGTTTTCTTTCAAATAGTTGCCAGCCCGTTTATATGTGACCTTTACTTCACCTCATAACCAACAGCAGTTTCAGCAGTAACTTGTGACGTCACTCTTTACAGACACGGCGCTTTGTATAGTTTCCTCAGCATGCATAATCTGATTAGGGAACGCTAATTCAGCTACTGTCAGTACTCTCAGCAGATTTCGGAATGCACCCTATATGTAGCAGAGAAATTGTATGAAAATACGTGTATGACAAATATTCAAGAAAGTAAGAAAATATTAACACCAATTTTAAATATAAAAAGATATACATTTTCTCCGCAAAACAAAACATTTTTCGCATTAACTATTCTATTAGGCATACTAACTGTATCGCCCCCACAAATTTCTTTCACTCGTAAATTATTTTCTCCAAAAAATAAATATTTTGCTTTAAAACTTTGATCATGAGATTCGCAAATATTTAAACTTGATTTCGGAGAAATGTGTCTTGTTGGTTGTATTTTGTTTAATGCAAACAGATTTTGTTTTAAATAAAATAAACAGAGTTTAATCTAGAGTAAACAGATTTATTCTGTAGCACGTAAAGAAAATGTGCCAGTAGTTGACACTGCTCCTTCGCCTAACAAAAAAGTACAGCAACTGTAAATATTGCCGTTATTTCTAGTTGGAAATTCAACTTCAGCATCTTAATAGCAAGCTTATACATCCCTTACAATTCTCCGGAATGTGCTTTTGTAAACCCTTAGTGCTAAGATGGTTAACTTTAAATATACAATACTCCTCCTTTTAATCTCTTTTTAAGCTAGAGAAATGGTCTACTGGGTTATCAGTTTGTAAGAACTGCTTTTATGTAATATATACCAATATTAATAAAATATATCAATCATTACGGTCTTAAAACGTTCAACATAAATATAAATATTGATTTTCCACTTTGCTATATTCCATCAATTTTTAAAAAGAGCATACTCAATGTTATAACCTCAGTTAGAAACAGGGAAAAAAAGAAAAACAAAACGGAAAAAAATTAAACATAAATTACGAGAATAATAGAATAATAACTCGTGGCATAAAGAGTAGCTAGTAGCTAAGTTGTACAATTTGTTTCGTACCTCTAAACATCACTTTCAGGACTTGGCAGCTTTTCAAATTCTGTTGAAAACATTATGCAATTTAAAAATTCTGTTAGATGTAGTTTCAAGGTCGAACAGAAATTAACCGATGAATAGACAAAAGATGATTTTCACATTTTATGGTTCAGATGTACGAGAGAAGTCGTACCATTTTCGGCATTTTACAATCTCTCAAAATCTGTAAAAAAATGTAAAGAACTTTCGAACTTTTTATTATATGTAACTTCAAGGTGGACTAAAAATTAATTGATAGATGGCCAAACGATAATTTTAGATTTTTTGTGGTCTAGAAACATGAGACAAGTTGTACTATTTTCAGCATTTAACCATCTCTCATTACTCTTACGTATTTCATTTTCGGGATTTTTGCTACGAGACTCTAAGTAGATCTATAGCTGCTGCAGCCTAAACGAATGGCAGCCTAAACGAATGGTTAATAAACGGTCAATCCTTTCGTCAACGATCTAAAATACATGGCAACTCCAAAAGAAACATTTAATGGTAATGAAAATAAGATAAATTTTGACAAAGAGAACACAACATAACTTTATGATAAATATTTGTGATATAGGAAATATTGCCAATTATTACGCTGGAAGACCAACTTAGTTCAAGTAACTTTATATTTAGTTGCCCACATTAAATTGTATAATTTAGTAACTATAAACAAATTTTAGTTACATGACATTTAGTTGATTTTCAGTATCAATAAAACAGCAACTAAATATTTAATTGATGTGACTAAAATCGCAGATACAGAATTGAATTTTCCACAAATTTTGCATAGACCCATAGTTCGTTATTCTGAACAACTTTTCTTAGTAATATTTTAGCATACTGCAAACCAGAAAGGTACTTTACCTGAAACATAAGTAGATCTTGCTCAACTATCAAGGCCTACGATATTTTACAAACTCGAAAGTATACATAAGATAAGTTTCAAACCAAGCAGGGCTTACTTACAAAAGATCAAATTCGGATTCAAAGATTTTCAGTTCCACACAACTCTTTTAACATCAATCCTGGGACACGGTGTATATAGGTATATATATTTCAGTAGTCTAAAAGATAGACAGCCAAAGGAAAAATATTTACAAAAGATTTCTCCTGAATATAAAAATATCAACTTATCCCTATCAACTGAAAGTTCTAATAGGACAATTTACAAAAGCTATCAGACAAATAATTGCAAAAAAGCTGTTGCGTATGCGCTTATTACCTTAGGAGAAAAGAAACTAATCTCTACATACTAACACACTCAAAAATATATGCGAAAAATTATGCCTCTTACACTAATAGTGTTACAATACAGATCAATTTTTACCCGAAAATATACTTCCAATCAAGCATAATTAAAGTATGATAGTGATGTTAAAAGAAAAGTGGCAAAATTGTAGTCTAATCAAGTCAACTGCAATTACAATTGAACATCATAAAGACGGCGGAAGTTTGAATTTAATCCGAAAAATTGAAAAATGGATCCTCAAAAGATTAGATTACACTTCTTTATCTCCCACACGTGAACTTTGTTAGAAACGGAATAGTGTTCCTCTTCTAACAGCAATAACGACTATTCTGAAAGCTGGGGTGGCACGGACAACAACTCGACTAATAATTCGGTTACATATCCTACAGTTTTCCGTGGTGTCCGACAGCCTACACAAGAGGTTAAAACTAATTTTCTGAAAAATACGTACTTGTTCAAAGAAAAGTGCCCTTCTATAGGTACTTTCTATTTAACGCTGATCAGCGAACCAAACCGGTTCTGTTGTGTATGAATCGTATGAACAAAACAGGTTTCGTTCGTGGATCAGTGTTAAATAAAAAGTAACTTATGTTAGAAATCTCTCTCTCTCTCTCTCTCTCTCTCTCTCTCTCTCTCTCTCTCTCTCTATCTATCTATCTATCTTTCGTCACAGAATAAACAGAATGGACAAAGGCTTAAAATTGATATCATGGTTTTTGTGCGCATGACTCGCAGACGCCATTTTTTAAATATGTCCAAATATTCCTGGAATGTTGTTTACATGTCTATTGTTTGTCTGAAGGTGTTTAGAGGTTAGTTCTTAATGGTGAGTTTAGTGATTTGATGTGTACGTTTTATCTACTTGATTTATGTATGTTGGCAACTATCCCAATTATAGTAAAGCATAATAAAATATTATATATTTCTAGTAACTGCAAAATTTGTTGTTTGATTCTTGTTTAAAACCTTAAATATCTATTTTTATATATAAGAGAAAATATACATACAATCGAAATAATTATGTAAGCGTGTTTGGGAAATTGGATTTTATTACCACCTTATTACTTATTACAGAAGTCATTAAACTACAAATAGTTTTATAATAAGACTTTAGATCCGCGAAAGACTAGAACAATTCTATTGCATTATCTAATACTTTATGTACATTTCGAACATAGATTCTTGAAATCAAATTCAAACTTTTCCGCCAACATTCTTGGACATATTTTTAAAATGGCGTCAACAGCCTCAATATCACACAGAATCGTCAATAAAACATCAAAGGTTCCGACAAACTTGTCCTTTCGTTCTCTCTCTCTCTCTCTCTCTCTCTCTGGATAACATAATAATAAAGACAAATCTAACACCTTTTTCGAATAACCCTAACAATTACTACCACCGAAATTGAGCATTTCTTCTTTCCGCGATAATACCAACACTTTTAAGGATAGCTATCCCAAGACAACAATTTTCACCAATGATTTCTGACTACGACACTAACGTTCTTCTATCTAAATCCATTAATTTAATACCGTAAATTCATAGATGGTGGAAAAAAAAAAAACACGGAAAAATGTGAGATTTAATTCCAAAGTTGTATGTGTCTATTCAAGTTTATGAACAGCAGCCATACATCAGGAATAACAAGTTGCAAACATAAGATATTGGAGGTTCCTTTGACAGAGTGTGGCGTAGGAGTTTGTACAAACTTACGTTACCAACAAATTATTACGTAATATTAAGATCATATCGCTTAGACAGACATTTCATAGTTAAATACGTAAAGGAGATTACTAATATCCAACCAATTTAAACCAGTATTTTGAAAAGAAGAGGACACACAATGTAAATCCAATTATTGCAAAATTTTTATAAAACTACCTGCATCAAGTTCAGTTATGGAGATGGAAGATGATGAAATTCGAAAAGAACAAATCGGTAAAGTTGTCCATCAGTAGGTCTAAATAATAAACAAATACAAGAAAAAGGAAGATGAAAAGTATTTGTGAATATATGTAGTTGGAAAGAACATGCAAACGTATAAGTTCTCTAAAGGAAACTAGCTTGAATGTGACTTAAAGAAACTGTATCAGTTGATAAACTATAAATCAAAACTGGGAATCACCAACAAACTATTCCTTTGAAAATTTAAGGTAAAGCGGTTAACTCCAACATTGACGTCATGTAACGGTAGCAGTCAAAGGTATTAAGAATGATAGTACATTTGTGGTATATGGCCACTAGCAGATACCATCTTTTTTAAATTAAATCCAAATTTTTGAACGGGAAATTTCCCTTTAATTAATAAAGGCTCTTCTCGAAAAAGAAGTACTGCTTTGATTGACTTCTTCAGTGTACTTACACTTTAAAGCAACACCACATGGCACTTATGTCAATAAAATTCTATTTTATGATATTCATAAGGTAATATAGGCTTAATAAAAGACACATATTACAGTTAACGGCTACCTGACTTTTAAATTTATGTTGAACAGATAACTGCAAACACAAAACGTATAATAAAATAAAATTTTCTTCTAGTACTATATTCACAGGAGTCGGCAAATTTTTATGAAATTTTATCATGATATCATACTCAGTGAGCTCTTTAAAATGACACTGTCACTCGACTCATTCCATTTAAAATTTTGATACTATATCGCCTCCATCCTCTTTGAAACTGAATAAAAATTTTACATCAAGGATGTAGTATATAATATTTCACATTAATGACCCAAAACTGGAACCCTTCTATTAAACCGATCATGGGTTAGCAGCGGAGAGGATACTTTAAGGGGCGACATTATTTCTGACGAGCAGTGTACATGCATAATACTAAAAGGAATTTGCAGTTAAATACAGCTCGATGTTTATGGAATCACTACAATACTATTTACATGGTATTTCTGATTTATGACGATAATTATCTAATAATCGAGAATTACATAAGTTTATATTACATTAATTAAAACTACAAACTATAGTATCCACATAGTTTTTACGGTTTACATAGCACAACGAATATAGGTAAACAAATTTAAAAGCAAATCACAGTAGTCTAGTAAGTACCTAGGTATTTACTACAATACCTAAATCTTTCGTTACATTTTTTTTTTCTTTCGTAATACTGCACAAGCTGTTATTGAAATAATATTATTAAATAAATGAATATGATCTTTCTAAATAATTATTATGATAAGAATTAAGAAGAATAGGTAACTCACCAAAATTTACATTAATTATACAGTTCTATAATGATTATTATTTCACCAAGACGTGTGCACCCCGTAACGATATGTATATAATTAATTTAAGTTGATTTAAAGTAATCTCACAAATAAGCATAGTAATTTGCTATATAAGGAAACATAACCGGCCGGCGTTTTTCTATAAAACTGACAAGTCGATGCAAGATGCAATTAGATAGCATGCGCACAGATCAAACAAAGAAACCTTAACCTCACAATTCAAAAAGAAGATACCTTATTTGGTATTATTTTTAAATGTATAATTGACACACTTACCACACACGAATTTCATTTATCTTACACACCAGGAAACGAGTGAACCGACTATTTAACATAAGAAACTACTTTCGGTAAGTAAAAGCAAACACACCGACAATTTTATTACAAAATAAATTACTGTTGTGAGACTTCCTTGTCCGTTCGATACCACTTTGACAATGAACCCAGCTGACTGCCATCTCTATATTGCGCAACTGCGTGTTTATTATTATTTAAAAATCTTAAATGAATAGCAATTTCTACTAAACATGTTAGGATTCTCTGTTTAGTACATACAAAGAAGAAAACTAAAAGTACTAGGTTCATAGGAAAATTTTCTTAGGCAAGATAAAATTGTATGAAGTTTTCAAAACATATGTTTAACGTCAAAATCAGCTGTTTTATTTTGCTTAGTACATGTGCTGCTTTCGTAAAGATATAAAAGTACTACTACGTTTCACCATTGAATAGATCATCAATTATGTAATTAATTCTCTATATTTATATTTTGTTAGTTATTGCTAATGTATTGTATTTTATTATGTCTTTCTAAGTAACAAGTCAAACAAGCTATGCTGTTATACCTTTTTTTTTTTCTTTATAGATGTACACATACACCTATATACAAAATTAAAGATTCATTTTTGTATAGAAACTTTTCTAAAATGTAACAACAATAATTGAATTCAAATATGCATTCGCTTAATTTTTTAATATAAAAGAATGGAAACCTGAATATTTAACATACTTACAATAACATAGATACTCATTGATGAAATGTTAATTTACTTAATATTGATCATACATATAGCAGTGGAAACATAACTGTACATAATTACAAATAAATAAATATAAAATAATACTGAAAAAGAATGTCAATATATGTATATTATCCTTAATATTCCTTATATATCATAGGAAATCTACAATAAAAATTCATGATATATGTATATTCGAATGTTCAATTTATTCTTCCTTGAGACACTTCGCGACATCTCTGTGTAGCTACCTCGATTGCACCGATCACAGCTCCACGAAAACCTAGGACAGAATGCAAATTAATTTTTCTGTTTTCCAATAGATGGATCTAAGCTACTTGGAAATTGAGACAAAAATTCAAAATAAACTAATCGTGTAATTAGAACCTCTTCCATAAAAAAAATTCCTATTTCGAAATTAATTATCTTCTCGATTTCATTCTTTTACTTTTAACCATTTTATTGTATGTAACATTTTTTTATTCATGTAATATTTTTGATATATCACTGGGTTTCTATAAAGATTTTACTAATCACCTTAATTCCTTTCCTTTATTGCAGATATATTGGGATACCCAATAATCCCCAATAACCCTGTATGCAGGGTACCCACCTTGTACGCGGATGTCCAGTATCGTTCCTTTTCTTAATATAAAATACAGGGTGTTCCATTTAAATACGACGAGAAAATAATGCATTTGTGTTTTGAATCGCCCTGTACACAGTTTTCGCAATATTGGCAAAATATCACTTTGCTATAAAACTCTAACAACATAAAAAGTCATTCCAGTACAAACAGAATTTCAAGTTGTTTCGTGTAGAATACACACGACGTTGAAGACGCAATGATTTTCTGATAAAACTGACCATAACTTCTGAAATACTCGGTATAACTCAATGAAACCTTATATCGGACGAATGAGGAAGATATGCTTAATCTAAATTTGAAATAATATATAGTGTCCCATTTAAGAAAATGTATGTTTGGTGAACCCTGGCAATATAAAACACCCTGTTTTTGTGACATAACATTTTGTGATATCTTTAATATTAATGGATATATTGAGCTTTGACGCACTAACGCCTCACCCTGTATATATGTATATTTTGTTAAAAAGAAACTAATTATTCAATGGAAGAACTCATTGATATGATTTGTGTATTGGGTGAGAGTGAAAAATCTATTTTCTTGCCATACAATTTATGCCGCTTTATCGATACAGGAAAATGAGTTGGCAATTTTGTTGACAGTTACAGAAAATCCATATGCTAGTCAAGCAAATGCAATGTCCTGGCATTTCACCAGGTTTGGGACTGCTAATAATATTACTAGCATGCTTAGAAAGTGGTCTGCAGAACACAACAGAACCACAGGAAATAAACAATCAAAAAAAAACAAAGAATTTAACGCTTCTATGTACTCAGAAGGTGAAGGAAAACGCCAAAAATTGAGCGAAAATAGGTTGTTTTAATGTATAATTGCTATTATTGCAACAGTTTCCGTGCAACTCGCATCTTTTTTAAGCAATCAACAATTTTTTGATTGAAAGAAAGTGCGGGTTGCACCGAAACTGTCGCAATAATAGCAATTATACATTAAAACAACGTATTTTTGCTCAATACTTGACGTTTTTCTTCACCTTCCAAATAAACAAAAAACTAAAATAAGCGGCATTTTTAATGTTAAAGTAAGCTTGGAAACCCGGATTTAAAATTACCATTATTAAATAAACTTATTTTAACAGATGTCCGAAATGCCTTCCATCTTGTTCAAGGCATTTATCAATATGTATATCTTGTTCAGTGGTTGGAGGATCCCAATAAACCAGTTCTTTTACATACTTACTCCCATTAAAAAAAATTACTTTTGTTAGGTCAGGCGAATTCGGAGACCAATGAACTGACCCTCGTCTTCCAATCCAGCGATTTTCATAATCATTATTTAATCGGGTTTGCGCTTGTTGTGAAAAAAGGGCCAACTCTTCATTTTGCTGTCACCACATATTTTGTGCGTGGATTACTAAAACTTCCAAATAAATTTGCCACGTGTTCTCCAACAATTCCTCCCCAAACATTTTATGATCAATGCTGTTGACGATCAATTTGCCAAACTATTTATGGATTTTCGACAGAATAGCTTTGACGGATGTGACACTATGCATAGAGGTTGTGGTGACTTATAAAAATAGTGTACTTTTGGAAATGAAACGTCAAATTAGAAATGTCACAAAAGGTGAAATCAATATAGGTAAAACTAGGTGTACGAGATTTTATTGCAAGCCAGTACGTCAGGAATTAACATAACCTGCCATAATTGCGCTATTAATTATTATTTTAATAAGTAGTGTTTACCAAATTACGTATTTCCTACTTTGTTTATTTATGTTAAATGTTAACCTAACCTTTTTTCTTGAATTGCGGATTTCATTCGTGCATCTATACGACATCTATGGTTTTATATTCAAATTATTTCTATTCTATACATTTTTTTCCACTACTAGCGTTAGAAGACGTCATTATTTGGTATGTTTTCGGGCCGAGAAGATGAATTTCTCTCCTAGTAGTCAATAATAAAAATTATCTCCTACTAGTAAATAATAAAAACAATTGACAATAATAAAATTATGATTTATTCAATAGAAATGTATAGAATAGTAATAATTTGAATATAAAACCATAGATGTCGTATAGATGCACGAATGAAATCCGCAATTCAAGAAAAAGGTTAGGTTAACATTTAACATGAATAAACAAAGTAGGAAATACGTAATTTGGTAAACACTACTTATTAAAATAATAATTAATAGCGCAATTATGGCAGGTTATGTTACGCTTCGCGTCTCGGGAAATAATGCTACTCGGCTGAGAAAAATGTCTTATCTCCCTTGGTATATAATTACTATTATTGAATAAATCATAATTTTATTATTGTCAATTGTTTTTATTATTTACTAGTAGGAGATAATTTTTATTATTGACTACTAGGAGAGAAATTCATCTTCTCGGCCCGAAAACATACCAAATAATGACGTTTTCTAACGCTAGTAGTGGAAAAAAAAATTTAAAAACACTATTCCTTTCAGAAGGTAATCACCGTCGAAACATACGTCAAATAAAATCCAAGAAAATTGTATTTCACCACCAAATGTATGAGATTTGGTAAAAATTACACAGACTATATAGCAAATATTTCAAAAATTGTGTTGAAAAGAATCATTATTAGGTACATACACAAACTTGAAACATTCACAAGAATTTCAAAAATGTAAAAATATTTAGACTGTTCCATATGAAAAAAAGTAAATTAAATACATTTGTTCGAAAATGTTTTTTAAATTTATTTACACAAATATTTAAATACATTTGAATAACCCAAGATACCCCATATTTAATCGCAAAATACTGATAGAAAGCAATAATACACTCACATTTCTAGTAGCATTACTAATTATTTCTACATGATTTAACAAACGCAAACAATACGCAAAACTGAATAGAATAGAATATTTTCAATGTGAAGCAATTAAATTAATTTTGACGTATGTGTATTTCTTGTGCTTTTCCTTCGTTAACAAGCAATGTTTATATATACTACACATGATCAGCTTCTGTACGTTTTCTGTTTGCAAATAAATTGAAATGACTACATATAAAGAGTAGAAAGAAACATTCATGTACAACTCGGTAAATTAAAAATTTAATGTTATTTTATGAAAAAGTATAAGTGCATGTATTATAACGTGTTCATGTAAGCTGTTTACATTCACTTGAAGTATTAAATAAAGGACTACAAACAGCACAATTGCTTCAAAATAACATCAAATGGACAATTTTGTATGACGTTTTGATAACAAGGTATGTATCGTTGGGCCTTGAGGGCGTTCACACATACACAATATGTTATTGTTACTATTTTATTAACACATTAATCACTACAATTAGTTAACAGATTAGGGTGAATGTATACATCATTTTATGCCTTACATGGTAGACTACTCTAATGCCATCTATGTTTTGGGTTATCTACTTAACTTACATATTACATCTTTACATCCTTCCTCTTTTATTCAATAAACCGTCTAGGCATTTTTAAATGTTTCCTCTCTCTTAATCTTTCACTCCAACTATCAACATTTACATCTTGATTATTATTAATTTCAGTTTCATTTCCATTAATGTCATCTGATGTATCATACTGATAAACGGGAGTACTGTGGTTTTGATTCTTGCATTTTTTTAGAAATTTGCGGTTTCTTCGAAAACACTTTTGTTCAGAATTTTGAATAATATATGAACGCGGCTCTTTACATTTCTTGGTTACTTTGCATCTCTCCCATTTATTTTTATGCTGCATCATTACATACTCTCCTATTTTAAGTTCAGGTAAATTTTTTGCATTTTTGTTATAATATGTTTCATATCTTTCTCTCTTCTTCTCTACTTTTTGATTAAGACCCGTATTTAAATTGGGTTTCAATACATTAGATGTACATGGTAATTTTGTTTTAATTGACTTATTTAATAAAAGTTGTGCTGGTGAAAAGTCTAAATTATGTACTGGTGTGTTTCGGTAATTCAATAAGGCTACATTTATGTCAGTCTTATCTTCTGCTGCTTTCTTTAATAAAGTTTTACAAATATTTACACCTTTCTCTGCTAATCCATTGGACTGTGAATGTAATGGACTAGTAAAGATAGTTTCAAAACTCCATTCATCTGCGAATTTTTTGAACTCCTTGCTATTGAATGGTACATTATCAGTAACTACTTTTTCAGGAATGCCAAATCTTGCAAAAATTGATTTCATTATGTTAATCATTTCCTGTGCTGTTTTAGATTGCAGTGTTGACATTTCTATCCAATTACTAAATGCATCTATAATTACTAAGTAATCTCTATTGGCAAAAGTGAATATATCTGCTGATATCCTCTCCCATGCTCTTTTTGGATTTGGATATAACATTAACTCTTCCTTTGCTTGGTTATTTTGGTGTTTTTCACACACGTTACAATTTTTTACATACTTTTCAATATCTGCAGATATATTCTTCCAATACAAACATGATCTTGCTCGTTTCTTAGATTTTGTTATACCTAAGTGACCCTCATGTATTACTTTTAACATATCTGCTTTTAATGCAGTTGGTACAATAATTTTATCTGACAAAAATAATAACCCTTGATCATAAGATATACAGTCCTTCAATGAAAAATAATGTCTTACTTCTAGATTTAACTTCTTTGGAGTTTTAGGCCATTCTGTTTTAATAAAGTTTACTATTTGCTTTAAATTAACATCCTCGGCAATAGCTTTCCTAAATTCGGTTTTTTTAGTTTCAGACATTGGTATATATTTTTGTAAATTATAAACTTCGCTATTGTTATCATTCTCAATTTTGATGTTAGCCCTACTCAATAAATCAGCAATGTACAATAGTCTTCCCGGTGTATATGTAATTTTTAAGTTGTATCCTATAACTTTTAATATCATCCTTTGCAATCTTTTATTAATTTTATCTAAATCTTTTTTAAATATTGTTTGTAAAGGTTTATGATCAGATTGTACAATGATATCATGCCTACCAAAAACATAATAATGGAATTTTTCTACAGCAAATGTTATTGCAAGACATTCTTTTTCTATCTGTGCATACGCTTGTTCTGTTTTTGACAAACTTCTTGATGCAAAAGCTATAGGATGGTCATCTTGCATTAAGACAGCTCCTAGTCCATCCTTGCTTGCATCACATTGTATAACTGTTTGCTTTTTTGTATCAAAATACGATAATGTTGGTGCATTAGTTATTAACACTTTCAAATTCTTTAAAGCTTGATCATGTTCTGATGTCCATGACCAAGGTACATCTTTTCTAGTTAAATGTCTAAGGCAAGCAGTTACACTTGACATATTTGGTATAAATTTAGCTAAAAACTTTGCCATACCTAAAATTCTAAGTAATTCGGTTTTGTCTTTTGGACTATCTAATTTAGTAATAGATTCTACATAACTACTATCAGGTTTAATACCTACTTGAGTAAATGTTTGACCCATATATTTTACACTTGTTTTTTTAAATTGAAGTTTATTTTTATTAAACTTTATACCTTGTCGTTGTGCTGTTTGTAGAACATGTTCTAAGTTCTTGTCGTGCTCTTCCTCATCCTTACCTCCTACAATCAAGTCATCGAAGTATATCCCTACACCTTGCAAATGTCCAAAAATATCAAAATTCATTTTTTGAAACACTTCAGGCGCTGATCTTAGACCAAATGGCAATCTGCAAAATTTGTATTTACCAAATGGGGTGCTGAAACTTGTGTATTTCATGGACTCCTCTTCTAATGGTACCTGTAGATAGCCATCCTTCATGTCTAAAACAGTAAATATTTTTTTATTTGTTAATTTTATAGCTATATCCTCGGCTGTTGGAATCGGAAAATATTCTCTCTTGATTGCTTCATTTAAAAATCTTGGATCCAAACATATTCTTATATCCTTGTTTGGTTTAGACACTATAGTTAACGGACTTGTCCACTCTGTACGTTCTTCTTCCTTGTTAATTATTCCTTTCTTTTCTAGTTCCTGTAGTTTACTCTTTACTTTCTCTTCTATTGCTATCGGTATTCTTCTTGGTGGTTGTCGTCTAGGTCTTATATTTTCGTCAATTCTTATTTTGTGTTCGATTGGATATTTACCTAATTTGTTATCAAATACATTCTTATACTTTTCTAGCATAGTTTCCATTGTTAATCTCTTATTATTTGACTGAGAAATGGCATCAACTTGCTTGAGTATATTTAGTGTTATACTACTATCCAAGCCTAATATTGGTTCAACATTCATGTCAACTACCAAAAATTCCATGGCATACCTTGAATTCTTAAAGCTACATGTTGTTGTCATTTTTCCATACGGCTTGATTGTTGTACCTCCATATGCTTCTAATATGGTTTCCGTCTTTTCTATTTCGTTTGCAAGTTTTACTTTCTTTACGGTTTCCAATGGTATAATATTGCTTTGTGATCCTGTGTCTACTTTGAATTTTATGCATTGTCCATTTATTTTTAACACTTTTGTCCAATCTTTATTAACTTTATTTTCATTTATGGCATATACGAACAGATTTTCCTCTTCGTCATTACACTTTAGTTCATTTACTGATTGCTTCTTTTGCTTCTTTTTAAAACATACTTTTTCGTAATGATTTCTACCTCCACAAAAGTTACAAACTTTGTTGAACGCAGGACATTTACCCCATTGATGCTGTTGACCACATTTTGGACACATTTTCTTTCCTTCATCGATATGTTTTCCATATTTTCTTCCTTCATCAGTATGTTTTTCATATTTTCTTCCTTCTTTCTTCGTAAACTTCTTGTTTTTTATCGCCTGCACTTCGCTTTTTCTGTTAACTCTTCTACCTGGCTTCTTGCAATCTCCGCAGCTTTCATTACATCGATTGTCTTCTTTAAATCTAGATTACATTCTCTCAATAGCCTTTCTTGTACACCTTTGTCTTTTACTCCTAAGACTAGTCTATCCCTAATCATTTCTTCTTCGTTTGTGTATTCACAAGATTTTACTGCAGTTTTAAGTTCAGTCACAAATCCATCTACGTTTTGTTCAGCCTTTTGTGTGATTTGGTTAAATTTAAATCTCTCAAAAATAATGTTCTTTTTAGGTATAAAATATGTGTCAAACTTACATACTAATGCAGTGTATTTATCTTTTTCTTCATCTGTAAACTTGAATGTATTGTATATTTCCAACCCGTTGCTTCCTATTAAATTTAGTAACAAAGCACACTTTTTTACATCTTCTGCCTTTGCATTGTTAGATGCTATTAAATAAAAGTCAAACTTTTGCTTAAATATCTTCCATTCTTCATTTAAGTTTGGATTACTCATATTTATGGGTTCTGGTAACCTTAGTAGGTTTCCCTCCATTTTTCTAGGTTATTTTTTTCACCTTTTCTTTATCTTTCCTCGTTTGCTTTCTATTTATTTTCTTCTGACACCATGTATCGTTGGGCCTTGAGGGCGTTCACACATACACAATATGTTATTGTTACTATTTTATTAACACATTAATCACTACAATTAGTTAACAGATTAGGGTGAATGTATACATCATTTTATGCCTTACATGGTAGACTACTCTAATGCCATCTATGTTTTGGGTTATCTACTTAACTTACATATTACATCTTTACAAGGTATTCATAGACAAGTTTCCACTTAAAAGCCAGATATTAGTAAAGAAAATAAAATGCTGCTATTCAAAGCTACCACTGCTCTGGAAATCAGTTTTTTTTTCTGGTGATTCCAAATTTAATATGTTTATGGGAGATGAAGAATGAGTGGAATTTGCATATTCAGGTACAGCACGGTAACGAAATTATAGGCCAGATTAAAGATCTATTTTTACTTAAATTAAATCAGTTTACGGCCAATCAAGTCAATTGAAACTCTATGTACACTGCCAATAGCTTGAAAGTTAACGACTGCTGCAAATTTTCGTAGCCTGGTGTAAAGCTGGCTTTATGTACCGTTATTACCTAATAGCCCTTTTGACTTATTTTGTACTGTTATGCACAGAATGTATTTCTATTTTATTTTAATACATACTGTTAATAAAGGAGAAAAATACACTCAGCGCATAAAACTGCGATAAGTCAAAAACGCTATTAGTAGACTGTCATAAGTGTCATAAAATCAGTCAAACTGTATTTTCCTTATTACAATATTTGAGACTTCTGTAAATATTGTATGATGCCGCGTCTCAGTGGAGCTCAAAAATAAGAGCAAGAACTTTGTTAGAAAATGGCTGGAGCATGCAAACGGTGGCAGATGATCTGCATGTTAGTAAAACCTGCATTTTTAAATTAAAGCAGAATATTGATCAAGGGGTTGATCTAGCGTATGTGCATGGTGGTGAAGTGAGAAAAATTTCAACGTTGGAGGATGATGCTTCATTGGTGAATTGGATTCAAAGAAACCCCTTTGGAACGGCAGTGAAAGCGGCATACGAAACCCATTTTCCGGGTTCCATTTCAACAGCAAGGCAACGTATTCGAGATTTTGGGCTGAAACATTATTCTGCTTCCAAAAAGTTTGCGTTAGAGCCACAGCATAAGCAAGACAGATTAAATTTTGCTAATTTATATGTAAATAAAAACGCCGATTTCTGGGAACGCGTTATTTTTCAGATGAAAAGATCTTCCAGTCATCCCACGATGGCCCGGTACGTGTGTAGAGGCCTGCAAATACGCGTTATGAAGAACGGTACATAAAGTCAACGCACCGTAGTGGTAGATTTTCGGTGCAGGTGTGGACTTGGATCAGTTGTTTGGTACCTGTTGTTTACTGGAATGTTGAAGGAAGGTTGACTGGAAACCATTACAGAGATCTCCTGGAAAATATTATGTCACCTTCGGTAATGCAGCTTTTTGGGAACAATTTCATTTTTTAGCACGACAACTCTCCAATTTACACCTCCAACGTTGTCGTCAATGGCTTGCTACCAACAATATCAATATTCTTCCATGGCCATCAAGGAGTCCTGATCTTAATCCTATTGAGAACGTTTGGGGACGAATGACAAAACGTTTGTACAGAAATAATTTTAGAGCGGCCAATCGATATGAACTTTGGGAAAGTATTGAGGAAGCATTACACTTATTATGTCAATGGGGAATCGTTTACAGCAAGTAATCGACGCCAATGGAGCATGGATAAAATATTAAAATAATTCAATCAGCATTCGTTCTAAATTCTTGTTGTGTTATTTTATATTTCAGTTATCTAAACAATTTCTTAATTTAAAAACAATTTTATTCAATAAAGATACATGTATGTAAATGATAAGTTCATTATTTGTACTCATATGCATTAGTTACATATATTAAAATTTAATAATTATTTGAAACACTGTCTACTTACTGTCAAAATTTGAAGTTTAGAAATACAGGTATTAAATTTCCTTGAAATGCAGTTTTACACTAGAAAATTATGTATGTGAAAATATGTATGTTAAGAGTCGTTAACTTTCAAGCTGTTGGCAGTGTACGTGCAAAATCTACGTAGAATATCTTTTATTATCACATTCTCAGGCTAAGCTATCTTATTCTTGCTGCTGTTTTACATACAAATTACCTTTCTGTTCAAGAAAATGAAGTCCTGCGGCTGTTGATCCTGCTGGAGATGTGACATCATCCTTCAAAACGCCAGGGTGCGTATTTGTTTCCTTTACCATTTTACTTGCTCCCAACACAGTTTGAGATGCTAAACGATAAGCTAAGTCTCGTGGTAAACCCATTTTGACGCCACCATCGGCAAGAGCTTCGATTAAAATATATATCTACAAAATATAGTTCAAACAGTTACGTAATTAGTGACATGTTTACTAATAAACTATAAATTTCATTTTTTTAGTAAAGTCTTATCAACACAAAAACAATCCAATTTATTGAACATGTTACTATTACTTCACACTACAAAGTTTTCGCGTGTAAATGCTTCTTGTATGAATCAAACATCCAGATGTGTTAATTTAGCAAAATATTATACATTCTTATTTGTATTTCTTGAAATTTACAGTTTATTTGGTTATATTTATACACAAGGAGAATTGTAAATTTACTACAGTGTAGACCTAACTGGACACATATATAGGTGTGTGTTAATTTATTTATACAGTTGCCACAGTAATTGTAATTTACGAAACTAGTATTCTACAGTTTTTGGCAAGCTAAAGGAGTTTATTTTATGATCATACTGAATCATAAAAATAATATATGTGCTATTATTATTATTATTATTATTTTAGTATAGTAAGAAAAAATATTTACATAAGCTGGTCCAGATCCACTCAAAGCTGTAATGGGATCTAGCATTCCTTCTACAACTTGATCACAAGTTCCTATTGATTCCAATAGTTTCTTTGTGATATTGCTATCGCTTTCTGTTGCCTTACTTCCGCATACATACACTGATGCTCCACTTCTTACCAGTGCTGGTGTGTTTGGCATAACTCTAATGACTCTAGATTGTCGTGGTAAAAACTATTGCAAAAATAGGCATAACCATTGTTAAAGTGAAGGATTTTATTTTACCTCTTCGAGTTGCTTAATGGTAACACCCATTGCAATAGATAAAAATAACTTATCCGCAGAGATTCCAGCTTTTTTGATATCACCTAATGCGATAGGTACCACAGATGGTTTTGTAGATATTATTACTATTTCAGACTTCTCAACAACAGGCACATTTTCAAACACTGATTCTGCCCCTAAATCCTAAAACAAAACAAGTTTTAAATTTAAGTTGGCAAGTTGTGTGTCTGAAAAATACCTTAAATGCTTTATGTGATAGTATGTCGCTGGGATGGCAACTGGCAATCATGGCTTCTCCTTTACTAAGACCTACAATTTTATAATTACTTAATAGTATAGTATAAATTAGTATTTCCTTGAAAGTGCGGTATTATATGTATATTTTTGGCTTGATTATATTAAAGCATTCATTTTATACTATTATTTTGTTCTTTTTCTGTTTGTTTGTTTTATGATCTTAAATATAAACACGTTTATATATTTATATATTTAGTAGTGACCGCATAACTATGTATAGCACAATGTTTACTGCATGCATAATCAGTGCTTAACAAATGAAATAAAATTTGTATTTACACAGTAAAAAACTATTTCTGTAATCAAGAAAACTATGTACATACATATATCTTTGACAACATTTATTTTTGTAACAGCAAAGATCACTGATTTATTTATGACAAAAACAATGTTTCTTTGAAAATACTTTTGAATCAAATATATTTATTTTTCAAAAGCATCAGGTATTGACTGTAATTAAATTAATATTGTTCTTAGAAATACAAAATTCTGCGCTAAAGCAAAAATGTTTGTGTTTCTAACAGCAATACCAATTTAATCTAACAATTTGGATAAAGTACTGTATCTACTAGAGTCTCGATTAACCGTCACCCTCGGGACCGTTGGGGTGACGGATGAGAGAATAGACGGTTAACAGAAATAGGTCTCCGGATCATCGAGGAGCACTGGCGATCGATAAAAATAAAATGCTGCGCACTATTTATAACACAGATTGGTTTGCGGACAATTTAGTAAAGCTTTTAAATTTTCTATTCAATATTGAAATGCTCTGATCGGTTGGTTAGCAGCGCAGTTGTTCTTTAAAATCAAATTGGGGTATACGACTTATAAAACATATCTACTGCACTGAATTGCAGTGTTGATTTTTGAATTTTTTTATCAGAGACCTGACGATTAATAGAAACTGACGATTAAAAAGGTGACGGTTAATCGAGACTCTACTGTACTTACTATGCAAACATAAATAAATCATAATAAATATTTTAAACTGGAATATATATTTTTTAATAAATATATTTCTTTAGACCAAAAAACTTCTCCAAGTGTAGCATTTTGGAATTACGAACAATAATTTCTTTATGCGTATATTTATCAAATACCCTATTTTTCCTCTAAAAATATCATGAATATTTCAAGGTAAGAATCACTTATTGTTTCAATGAAATGCTGTAGCGAGACAGTCTTCTATTTCATTAATTGTATATTTATAACCTACTTTACATTACAATTGCAGCCATTAAATTATCCGGCACTCTAAAAGAACGTTACCGGTAGATTTCAGACATAGAATACATAACGGCGTGAAGGAGGAAAGGGTACGAAAATTTGCTAAGAAGTGGGGACGCGTACGAGTCTCTCTATCTCAGTCTAGTCTCGTCTAGTCTACAGCGCTGTGATAGACTCATGAATACGAGTGTCTTAATAGCCATTAAATGCAAGTTGCATACATTATATTTTCTACGACCCCATAATATCATACGTATTTCTTTAATTTTTACTATATTAAAAAAATACAGTCAAGTTTAATTAATTTTTATATCCATATAGAATATTGGAAGGTCGCATTCCTATTGGATATAAACTTGTATCGTAATGAAAAATCGGTATTTCTATTGGATATAAGTAAACTGGTATCATAATGTAAATCTGTATCGTAATGGACATGATTACCGTACAGGTTCAGCATATCTAATAATACAATTAAAGTATGGGAGTAGAAATTGGTATATTATGCAACGAGCATTTAATCATAGCTATAAAGACACGAGTAAATTACAATACGCAAAAAACATTTATTTACATTCTTATAAATTCCAAAGAAATATTTGTCTTAGTAGATGAAAAATATTAAAATATACAGTGTTGCATTTAAAAAATATAAATTTACTCCATAATTCCAAAAATATAGCCTAAATGAAAAATAAAATGCGCTAATGAATAGCATAAAAAATGCACAAAATAACTTGAAACCTTTTTTAATATCGGGTCGATAGCCGCAGTGGTTAGGTGGCTGATTATCATTGTGGCGGAACGATAGCAACCGGGTTTCGGTTCTCTGGAGGAGCAGTTGCTGTTGGGAGCAAAGTGATTAAAGTGCGGCATTATAAGAAGCGGTATGATGCTGTTACAAATCCCTTTGAACGTAATTTACACACGAAACTACACCGCAAAAGTTGTAGTGATAGCCAGACAAACGATACAGCTCACGGAGTTACTACAATTTTAGAATTACTATGCTATCCACCACACAAAAAAAACATCTAAATAGTTCAGATAGATAGAAGCTACAGAAAATTGTAAATTTTACGTGCTAATTCCACCACTGGCACTGTGATAAATTACAAAAAAAATAGATTGCTCCTTTAATTATGTTTATCTTGAAAAAGTGGGTATAGACTATTAGTGGCAAACTATTTCCATTTCTCTAACCCGGTAGACACACATACATAAAGTGCATAACAGAAATAACTGGAGGCGTTAAATTTGGTTAACGAGCGACCATCGATTACTATTATTATAGTTCTCAATAAATGACGACGACGTGGTACCTACTACTGTAAAGTAGTGACGTTACGATAGTACCAGCTCCTATGGTGAAACGCACGATGGCGTAATTTCCTATCGAATGTAGTAAGTGCATAGCAGTAGCATAATGTCAAACCTCTAAACAAGAGTGAACATGGTCAAGGTTTTTGTCAGCACACTACTGACATACTTCTAGTCAATGAATTGGCGTTGTACTTGTGCTGAAATAATTTTTTATTGAATTTTTCTGTAGCAAAGTTTGGTCATTAAGATTTTTTTACAATTCTAAATACGACCTAACCAACAACAACGATCGTCTTAATTCTGCATTTGGTGCAAAACCATAGTTTATGACTGGTCTGTAGAATTTAAGAGTGGTCGTAGTTTAGAGTGTCAGTGACGAATTTCGTGAAGATCGTCCTTCAACTGCTGTTGATCCGGCAAACATCAATATTGTGCGTGAAATGCTTGTAAATCGAGACATGGAGATATCTCTGGTTATTGGTGAAAGTCAAATACAAATAATTTTACATGAGCATTTAGTAGTGAAGAAACTTCGCGGTCCTTGGATTTCATGCAATTTAACTAAAACTTAAAAACTTGCGCGTATGAGTAGATGCAAAAAACTGCTACAAAAATTCAATTGCGGTGCTTCCTTCAATATATACAGTAACAGTATGTTAACAGGTGACGATGCGAACAAAAGCCATTGGTTTAGGAAGCGCTTCAAAAAATTGATGCTTCCGTAAAACTAGGCCTATTGGTACCGTTACTCTCAAGGATCGAAAAACAATAAATACTGATTGGTATACAAAAATGTGTTTGCCTGAACTCTTTCAAAATCAGAAAAAAAGAACAGGAGACCTTCGGCACATTATTCTTCATCACGACAACGTCAGCTTTCACACAGCACATCGAAGATTTAATTAAAGGAGAATAACATAACAGAATTAATGGCCCATTGTAAGTATTCTTCTTTCTTTGCGTGATGACGTGATGAGCGATATTCGACACCGAAAGAGGCAATTGAAGTATTTAAAAGAGATATCCATTTCAAATTGGAATAAGTGTTTCGACAATTAGTTTCTTAGAATGCAAAAGTGCTTAAATCTTAAAGGCAAATATTATTACACTTAAGAAAGTGTTTTTTTTTCGATAAAATATCCGTTTTTACTTTTTTTGGGAAATTTTTTGTGTTCACTTCATGTTGTTAAATTGTAGGTACTATTATTGTATATGTAATACGTATTATTATACGTAGCTTACTTTGTGCAAATTAAAGTGCTGTTTTTTCACATTGTAGCAAGAAACATAAACTTCAGTAACTGTATGCCAGCAAAATAAATCCGTACGTGTTAAATATTAGAAATATAGTAAGCCAATTCAAGACGCATCAATTTGGGTAAAGCATATATAACTTCGCATTGTTTTAAAGATAGGGATAAATGAGGGGTTTAATAAAAGTAACTTAAAATATCATGTAGGATCTAGAAAAGAAAAACGATATATATGTACCTAATAATATAGGCTGACCCGTTTAACATGATAAAGTTATATGTATATGATTGTATATAATCGGGATACTTTTATATTTGGAAATATTTTCTAGCTATGTATGTCTACTATATTAAGTAAATATTTGTGTTACAATGTAGTAAGTATGCATAATTCGGTGTCCTTATATTTCGTTTTTAGTTTTATTTTGCCATTCAGTTCTAAATGTGTACGCATAGTTGTATTTACTTCTATAGCAAATTCAACTGAGTACCTAACTTTTTTCATGTACAACAGAATAATCATCAAAATGTAGTGCAAAGTTGAGTCCCTGGAATTCAAAAATAATTCATGTAGTTTACCGAAAAATACGATTGTGTATCAACGACATTATGTAAAACTGACGACCACTAACTTTAAATATTTGCATATGTCGATTTACAAATTCTATTTTTCTTCTATATATATTTACTTTAATGTTTAATAACCAACATTTGATATACATATATATCTACATACGCATATATTAAATATTCCTATAACCGATAGATCGAGATAGTTGTCATGAAATAAATGTTATTTATATTTTAAGATTTTAAAGAATTAAAATAATAAACGACTGTTTCCTCAGTTATTTCTACCGTTCTATCTGTCAAAATTCAATTCAGACTAAAATAAGAATTAATATCATGTAATCGATTGAATATTATTATTTACATGTTCATGTAATAAATTTCATATCCCCGCAGCTACTATATGTACTAGATCATATCAACATATTTATTTACTCGCCTATTAGGTACCGCTTTTTGTATATAATACACAAAGTTCACTAATTTCAACACGATAATAGTTCTAAAGCTATTTCCGAATTTCTGGTATATTTCAGATATATCAATGGAATATTACAGATGTCGTCGTTATTATTGAAACAAGTATATCTTTTTAAAGCAATAAAAAAATTAGTTTACCACCAGCACGGATTGATAAAAATGTATGTATCAATGTTTTATTGCACAATGTTTACATTAATTTGAAGCTCATGTTTTGAATTTAGACGTAATACGTAGATACGTATTTGAAAATTATATATTTAAACATGCTTTACCTGCAGAAATAAAACCTTTTGCCATTGCTTGTGCCATTTTTCCACCGCCAATAAATCCAATTTTTAACAGTTTACTAGTCATATTTAAAGACAATTGTAAAAATTAGCACTAAATAATAAAAATTTAAACTGGTAGAGGATAACACACTGACCACTGATACAGTTGCTTTGCTACTATGTAGTACATCTTATCGATATGTTTGGCAGAAAGTTTCTATATTACTTCTTATCTTTTGAACAAGTTGCGATGATTATGTTGTTTAGGCTTATTTTATCAACATCGATTATAACAGATTAATATTTGTTTAAAATCTTCATTATACCCTTGTTATCGCTCTTGAATGGTTGCTATTAGTTGTTATTATTCTAGAGCAAACAAACATACAACGTAATGAATTCATTAAAAAATATATAGAAACTCCAAAGGGATTTATAAATTTGTAATTAATATATCTACATATATGTATATACCAGTTTTTTTGTCATTACCGGAGCTGGCAGATTCTAGTGCGCTCATTAAGTGTGCGCGTAAACCGATAGCCAGTACCGCTTAGTTCAAATATTGGTAAAGTGTAATCATATGTAGTCTATGGTGAGTGCATTGAGAAATTCAGATGTTTGCCCCTTGCAAATTTGTATATAACAAGGCATTCAATCTAAGTTTCGTATGTAAGAAATAGTGATATAAAAACTATAACTAGTCACAGATAGCATACGCAATTTTTTTATAAAAGAAACACATTAAACTTTTCAGTTAGTACACATGTATATTGATAAGCTTCTGTAAAGCTTTATTTTTATCGATTTCAATGTATTGAAGTATATAGTTGGTAAATGAGGGAATTGCAGGAATTTAACAAAGATGACATCGACCGGAGACTATATTTTCGTGAGACACAGTGAACCGTTCAAATTGCAGACACTAGAGTCGAGTAAATCCTTATTGGATGGTTGAGCCAAGTTCTTTTCATATGGAACGGTTAAGTAGATTGTATTACTTTCGCTATTGGTCGGAAAACAATTATAGCATTTATTATTAGCAAGCAAAAAAATGTTAACACATGAAACATACGTACTATAAGTTAAGTGTGTGCTAACACGGTTAAATGGAGATCATGATAAGAATAGATTTATTGCGGTAGTGGTAATGAAAACGAGTGCGAAATACCATCCGTGGTTAGAATGCAAACAAAAATTCAATTCTTTCAACATAGAAAAGGGAAAGGGGACATAAAAATGAAAAGTTTTTTGCTAACAAAGATGGAAAGTGTGGCGGAATATGTATTACTAAAGGTTGCCATTTGTCCTTCAACTCAACAATCCTAAAATTTCCTGTTTCTCGTATTGACCGTATTCGTTGATTGTTTCAAACCGTATTAATAAATGACAGCTGATTCAGTGACTCACATCTATTTTTCCGCCTGGTTACTACAACAGTAATGGCGATAAAAATTTGCAATTCTCCATTCCATTTTCACATTTATTTTTTCAAATTTCATTCCCCTCTTTTTTATGAGGATGAGACCAATCTAAATTATAGAAAATGGAGAGGTTTTATTGTTTGTATATGGAAATGCATTTTCGTCAAGTTCTTTTTTTTATTCAGGATGTAACAATTGTGCGACATTCTTCCATATCTCCTTTGTTATGCAAAATACAGCAAATATTAAATAAAATATAGTTTCCGCAGGTTGAACTTATTTATAAGCAACTATGTTTTTAAACACCCTGTATAATGTTACAGAGAAGAACTTCAAATGTCGTGTAACTACACAATATCAGCCGAGCGTATGCAAAATTTCATTCGTCTCTTTTACTCGTACGTGACGTAATATCACTATGAAGGAAGATCGGTATCTGTCATTGTCACTTTTTTCTATAATTGCAAATAACTCAGAAGGAATGATATTTAGGTAGAGGGTATGATACATGAAATATGTGTAGAATTTATCATAGAAGCTGAATTTGTAATTTATTTTATAGCATGCTATTTAAAAAATCGAAGTTGATGCCCACTTCGGGTTAACCGGAAGTGATATTTATTCAAAAATATTTTCACGTGATAGTTTGTATTCAACCATATTCAACTACAAAATTGTGTTTTAAAATTCCGTTCTGTTTGTATAATACTTTTAATAGGCCATTCTCTCCAATCACCTTGCATCAACTTGTATTATTAGCTATTATTGATTAGCAAATCTTCGATGCATTTGTTTTTGTCAGATGTCCCGGAAAGATGCTATTTTCGGTTGGCGCACTAGACGAACAGACTGTAGTGTCCCACTAAGGTATGCGTGATGTGCCCAAAAATCCTATCACACTTCGTAAAGAATATCGGACAGCTTGCATCAACATAAATTTCCTTCTTAATCTTCCTCTACGCTTGATATTTAATATTCCGACAATGAAGAGAGCACAAAGTGAATTGACTACACCATAAATCAGCATAAAATGATAACATGATCAAATTTCGTGCGGTGAATGCTATAAAAAGTCTTCCCTCATATTTCAATAATGAAAGGAGTCTAAACTCTAATGACTACAAGTTAAATCAGCACAAAATGATAGCGGGATCAAATTTTCGAAAATCAAAGTTTTGGCACACAAGATATTAACAACTATTACCAACAATTTACTTCTACCATTAGCGGATTCCCCTGTTCGGTGATCCTAGCGAAAGTGTGGACCGCAGTTTCTTTGAAATATTCGTGGCACTCTGCGGGTTGAAATTATTTCAAATCTTCTGGTTTTGAATGCACCACGGAAGTTCTGTTAACCTGCTTAGTACTTTGTTTTGGACAATCTCGATTTTCCGCAAGTAAGTTTTTGCATCGCTAATCTTATAGTGGTTTTGTACAGGAATGGTTTGATTTTCAAAGTTTACATTTATTTACCTCATCAACTATAAAAATTGGGTGTAGTAAATTTCATATCAGATAAAAGTGCTTATATCTCTGTACAAGAAAATGCTATTATATACAGGATGTTCCATTACAAACAAATTAAGATATTAACCAATTGATTCTTTAGAATACTGCAGCGACACTAAGTGGTCCACTACAGTAAGGCAGTTAAACTTCGCTACTCTCCATTGATTATATTTTGTTGATAAGTATACTATATCCTACAATACTGATTCTTCACATTTGATGAAATCGCAAGAAAATAATATTCTGTCAGTAGATAATATTTAAACATACATTAAAAATATAGGTACATATTTGAACAGCATATATATAAAACAGCTGATTCAATATCCAAAGATTAATTATGATAATTAGTTTGGAGACTCCGTGAAGCAAAAAATCAAGCTCTTACTTCAATATTGGTTCTAAAAATTTGTTTTTTTCGAGTACATCAACTTATTATCAGAAATTATCAGAAAGAGTAAATATGTCACAAATGGTGCAGGATAGAGATATTGCATACACAGCTCTCGAAAAATGTACAAATATACAGGATGTTTTATCAAAGAAATGCCTATAATAGGTATGGTATATTGTTGGAATTATAGGTATTTCTTTGGTTTTTTTATATTGGCATTTGTCGACATTTTCATACGTTACGTCATGGTAAGCCCTATATGGAATTCACCATTAACTGCTAGCGGATCAAGACATCTAGCGGGACTCACAACACACGAATTGTGCGAGCTAGATCGGTATCTGCTGTATACCGACTTGTGTGTAGCGTCCTTGCGGTGTGCTACTTCCTACCTTGCTTACTAGAGGGCGCGAGGTTGGAGTTAGACCATTGTATGGAGTATCATACACACATAAGTGACGGCGAAAGGCGCTGAAATTAGATCTTGCATCCGGAGTAGCGCTGATGAGACCTGTAAGGTCGTAGCCACGTGGTCATATTCTAATACTTGGTCTACTTTCATTGCATTCGCCCGCAGGGTGAATCCGAACAATATATCATGAGCGCTTATTATAGGCATTTCTTTGGTTTTTTATATTGGCATTTGTCGACGTTTTCAGGATGTTTTATTACAAAAAACCAAGTAAAATAGTGATGTGCTTAGTAGTTCTTTTCAGTGAACTAGTTCCCACGAACTATTTCACTTCTACGATCTAGTTCGAATTGATTCGCAGCGCCCGTATCCGCACGTGCCTTTAAGCATTCTCATAGGCCGCTATAACGCTAAACAGATGTTTACATACAACCATAATCCTGCTTTAATAGTTCTCTCGTTCGACGTCATATTTATTAGTCGGCTAACGTCGTCCATCACTCGTTCTCGCTACGTGTATGTAATTCATGCCTAATCGGCATCAAGCCTTAATAGTTCAGGCGAACTAGTTCATTTGGAATCTGTGAGCAGTTATTTTACTTCAGCTCAAAGAATAGTTCTTTTCAATAGTTTATTCACGAACTACACATCTCTAAACTAAAATACATATACAAGTTGCACAATAACATCAGCGATATCTAGATTGAAAATCTATTTTGGTGGTAGCTTGATTAAAATCAATCATGAATATTGACGATTTCAAAAATATTAAGGTATCCGGTGAATAGCCGTATACACCCCCAAAAAATTAGTAACTTTTTTACTACCTCGCCGGTGTTAAACATTTTTGCTGATGCCGATTTTATGGTGGTATACTTACCAAAACTATCTTCATATGTTATATTTCTTATAAAAGTTGGAGTCTTAGTACATACAACATATCAGTAGGAATAAAAACACCGATTTGAAAATTTTATCTATTTTTATTGCAATAAAAATATAAATAACTGTGTATACCTAAAAAGTAATCTCACAAATGATTCTTTTCTTAAATAGTATATGGTCTGTTTTTTTTTACGAATAAATAAAATTACGTTAGCGAAATAATGATAAAATTCAATGAATCACTATAAAATGTCTCTATAGAGACAATATTCTTGTAAAAATAAGACATTCTCTAAAATCTACGAATGGACGAAAATTACAATATTCAAGTTTTGTATCATTCACAAATTAGCTATATAAACAAATTAATTAGTAATAGCATAGAACACAGAATAGTAGAAAATAGTTATAAGCAATTATTGGAATAGTCAAATGAAAGAAAGATCTTGTACGTAGTTATAGTTTACAGTGGAATAGTAGAGGTTTATTTCACAAGGCAGAAATTTTATTTTGCATTAACTCTTCGGAATGTTGTAATTAATATTAATGATAAATATATATAATTTTAAAGTTGAAAAATTAATAAAACTGTAGAATTCATGTATGATACAAAAACGTTACTATTATCTATGTTAAAATCCTTTTTACACAAATTGAACTAAATCACATTCTTCTTCGACATTATCAGTCAAACCGTACAAGTATTCATTTAATAATTGTGAACACCAAACTTATATTAATGTATTTAGTAGAATAGCAAAGTTGCACTAGTAAAAAGTGCGTAATAATAAAGCGCAATACATTTACAATAAAAATGGGTTCACACTTGGTATTCGTGATAACTTACAATCGTATTCGTTAATTCTAATTCGTCATTATTACTGTGATAGTCTGTCTCATTTTTATTTGTATAGCTTAGGTAATTTTTATCACTCTAAATTCGTTTTCTTTTTATACACATTTGGCGTTCACAAATTTATAAAAACATACAAACTATTAGAGAGAAATAGTGTTCATTTCCTATTAAATCGATTTGATAAATGCTATTTTACTGGATCCAAAGTATCTTTCAGACGCTTCATGACATGGGAACCAATGTCCTGAACTTCCGGCCATTGACGTAATATAAAAACGGCAGCTAATACTATGAACGTTGTTGTCAAAATCCTAACCCTGGAATAAAAAAGAAACAAATTAATTTCATCTGCATGGTTCTTTATATTCTAAGCCGGTCTATAAATAACTAATTTTGTGTTTAGACAATTTACAGAAAACACAAGGCTTTCATTTTAGATTGACAATATCATTTTGTTATGAATTAAAAAATAATAAATATACATTGGTAAATAGATTTGTGCAGATTATGAAAGGTGTAGTTTGACTATACAAGAAAAGACAGAATTAGGGCCTTATAAGTTAAACTAAGGTTCCTAAAGACAGAATCATATGTTACCAGATTAATTATGGTTAATTAGAAGAATTAAATCACTTCTCTCAATTTGAAAACAATTTGCTTATACTTCCACGTAAAAACTACTAAAAGTTTTTGTACTAGTTAGCTACGTGTAGATATACAGTTGCGGCCAAATGTTATAGGCAGGTTACATATTTTAGCGTTGCGTTAAAACTGATCAACTCCATTTAAAATAAAATACATGTCATGGTTTTGTGCATAATTGTTAGTAGATAATATATAAATCTTCAAGACAATTTTCTTAGAAATTACTAATGGTAATTTAGAATATCAATTTAGTAGGGGTGCCTATAACATTTGGCCGCAACTGTATGTACATATATGTCGATTGATGTTTCTACATTTGAAAAAATACAAAGAGATCATCACTACAGGGCCTGAGAGCACCCAACAAACACAGTAAGAATTTCTGTGTGGTATACATGGATATTATGTAGACTGCATATTGAGAATATAAATTTGGACAACACATTGAAAAAATAAATTAAAAATTAATTGAAATATTACACAACCTATAACGAAAAATTCATTTAGTGTTTACAATGTTCATCAAACTTCGTTTTAAACATATCCTGAAAATAATTGTTGTGATCTCACTTTGATAAATGTCACAAACCGTATGACTTTAAATATAGAAGAACAACGATGTCATATATCTATAGGTACTGACAAACGAAGAAAGGTCCGCTTATCCACTTCTAGTCATTTTTCTCTTCCGCCAGACGTGGCAGCTGCATGTATTACAATAAATCCCAGACTCTAATTACATGTATCCATCTGGTATATACGTATCGAAGTATCTAAGTATATTACATCCTAGTATGGTAACCATGAAAATCCGACTTGTCCTCTGAGCTGGTGAACTTAGTGATATCTGGATGTACCATTGAGACCATTGAGATACCCGTTTTTTTAGATCCTCGAGGCGTAAACTATTTGCTAGTTAAAATGAATTCTTAATTTAATAGAAGTTACATGTAAATTTGATAAGCGTAATTAATGGGGCATATATTTTAAACAATTGTTGTTATATTCGCTCCACATATACATATTTTTGAAATGCTAATAATTCAAGTAAAAATTTTAGCAATTTTTAAATATTCTTAGAAGCACCAATCTTGTCTTCCAAATACTATAAATGTGGCATTGCGGTTTTTAAAACAATAATATGGTAGAGTTTAGATTTGATATTTTCAACTATGTATATACATTTGTAATTACTTGAATGACATAAAACAGCACTTTTGTGGATTAGCTTGTTCCATATACAACATTCATTCAGATTAGCTACTGTTAGTTACATACACATATAATTATATATTGCATTCCACTAACATTCCAAATTTCAGATCTCTTCAGTATATTGCCCAATACCATGGTATTTGTATTTATTATTGTCATCATGGATACTTGCCGTACCAGGTCCCTAATTTAGCATCCTATACTTGATTTAAGCCGATACTGCCGACATATTTGCAATTGTATTGTCTTTGTATAATGCCGTTCCAGGCCTTTGTTGTATTAGTATCAAAACTGCCTAATTATTTAGTATCTCTACTCCTGTACCCATCTGAAGTTAGATTATTATTGACTAGTTTAATTTGTCACTCTTACTACCGCTTTTAAGTAACGCATTTCGTTTGCTTTTATGAGTCGTTTTGAGAGTCGACTGGAGTCCCACATTTTGCATCCGAAAATCAAAATAGGAATTCACATACTCTTGAATAGTTTCACTATTGATAGGTCCTCTTCTTTATAAGGATTCTGGTTAATGTATAACTATGGTAGCATTCGGGTTCAATCAGTAATAAGATTTTCCTATTCTCGCTTTCCATAAAACATTACATAAAGATTATCTGCACACATTCAGACATGAAATACTTCTTAATCCTGGAATCCGGTCTACATTTTTCGTGCTGTTCATTTTAATTCATTTTGTTGTAATAAATTCTTTGGAATTTGTCTTAAGAATAGTACGTGTCGAGTTATATATTTTCTTAATTATTTTCAATGATCTCTAATTAAGTGCTTGTTGTAGTGTATTCTATTTGTTTTGTTGATGAACTTATGTAGTATTATCTTATACACCTTACACATTGTATTACATAACAATATTGATCTCTAGCGTTAAATAAAGTCTAATCATCTTTCCAATTGTTGTTTCTGGAATATTGGTATTTTACAAAGAAATGAGAATAACCAGAAAACTATTGCATCAAGACAACGCTATCTTGTACAAGAGATACATTCATAAAAGAGGACACATTTTGACAACAAATATGTAGGTACACAAAAGAAAATATGTTGGTAAACACATTTGAAAATGCTAATCATAAGTAATTTAAGAAATAGGCAATAAAAAACAACCACCACATTTACTATGAGATTGTGTTCACGTTTAAAATATTACATATTCCACAGCCCTTAGTTCAGACAAGTTATTATTAGTTGCCTCTTTTTTTTCCATTATTACTACTATGACATTGAAATACTGGAAAAACAACAGAAAGTATTATTGAGGCAATCGCTGAGAAAATAAACGTTTACGGTTCTCAGTATTGTCTTTTTCATATTGTTTTCTTGAAATAATAACACTAGTATATACTTACTACTCTTTTGATGAATTATAAACAAATGTTAGTAATTCTAGCATTAACAGTGTTAGTAAAGAGTAAATAAACCATAAGTTACCCTGTGTCATGTTTTTGAGAACGTCCTAGTCAGTATTGTGGATCGTGATGCTGTTAGAGACAATTTATCAGCGTATTTTCCATCGTATACTTCCAACACAGTGACTGTTCTAGTACTATCTCGACTATAAAAATAAATGTTAGAACATGAAACAGGTGCCCATAATGAAATATTAATTACATCAAATAACAACAGATGAACTGTTAGACCGACTTAAAATATATACAAATCTAAATTTTAGAATTGCTGATATTTCTAGTAATTAGAAAAATTGTTAATAAAATATCATGTCTAACCTGGTGCGAAGAAATGGCATAATAATCCCTGCGCAGGTAGCAACAAGCAAAAGAATTACTTGCAAAACAGTCAGCAGAACGTTAATAAGTTTAACTACTAGTGCTCTAGCGTTAGAATTATCTATTCCTTCTATTGTTACATATTGTTGTTGTTGAAGAGCTTGGTGTTCCATTTTTTGTATCTGAAAATAATACAAAAAATAATAAATAGTTATTAAGCTAGGGGTCGCATTTTACATTATCTTGAATTTGTAAAACTTACCTTTGTTTGACAATGTTCTAACATCTCATGAATGTCTCTCAGTCTTTCTTCACTCTGATACTGCACTCTTTCCTCCAATTCATTCATTAACTGTTTCAGATTTTCTACTTCATTTTGATGTAATTCTGTTAAGTCATTAATTTGTTCCTCCAGTCTATCAGATTTAAATCGCTCATCCTAAAAATAGAACAGGCTTTTATATATACATCAAATTATTCAATAAATTATCAAGATATCACATACAGATTCTTTCCTTAGTAGAAGGCAAACGTTTGCCAAATGGAAGTATGTAAGAAATAGTAATTAATCCAAATAAAAATGCTCAACTGCTCTAGCATAAGAACCAAATTGGCCGGCACTGCTTAATGTTGGATAATCAATACCTGTTCTACACTCAAATAATAAATATGCGCATACAAACATCGCAGCATTTGCTTAGTACTTCTCACCAAGCAATTATCATTTCTCAGGCATTTTCAACTGATTTTTTGAATATTTTTATTGGTCGATTTTTTCTTCATTCATTAGTTACTATGTATTACCTACTTTAATTTGGTAAATGTTTAGCCACTACTTAGGAAAGACAGTATATTCCAAGAAAAAATGAAGTTCTTATACCTGTAAAGAGGTATGTAGAAATGTTACTTCTTGTTGTAATGTTTTGTAGTTATCTTCCAAGTCCCTCAGTCTTGCACATTCTTGCTGTTTACTTTGGAGTTCATTGTAAAGCGCTTTCAATTTCGAATCTTGGGATACATCTTCTTGACCTCTTCCATACCTAGGGTAATATTACAAATTCTAATGTAGTTATGAAGTACAATAAAATATAATAATGTTTATAAAAAAAAATAGGTTTACTCAAAGTTATCCTTTGTCAAATACAAAAAATTAAAAATCAATGTCTCTGGTCAGCTCTTTCACAATAAATCTCATATCTCACCTGGCGAATTTATTTTCTAAACGATCTACGACTCTTTGGTAAATATTCTCAGTCAGCAATTCGCTATGTACCGACGCATCGGAACCATGAAGCGCAAGTAACATTATTTTGATTCGATTCGGTTATAGGACTTGCACCGTTCTAAACTAATCTTTTAAGAAGTTATAATCCAAATTACATAAGTTATAATATGCATTTTTATTTGTTTACCGCGTAAACTTGACAATAATAATTTACGCACGAAGGTTGAAAATAAACTGAACATCCTTATCGTTTTATACAAAACACTTAGGAAAGCTACTATATAGATAAGATCAAATCGCGACCGATACGTTTACAATAAGTTAATCCATCCCAAAATATCTATCAAAATATCTATATCCCGTATTTAAACACAGTCTTACAAAATATTGCTTGAATTCTGCCGAAAATAATTCATGCTCACCTTTCTATACTTTCGCTGGTCATTACACTGCTACATTCACTTCCCTTCGTCACTGGGGAACTTCTGAGGCACATTTTGGCTCATGGAGTTATGGGACGTAGCGCAATGAAGATTGGCGGGCAGTGTAGCTGATCCGTGGTGAGTTTTCTCTCCTTGCTCGCTCCCGGCACCTCCATTCGTTCCACTCCCTTCGGAACCTGTGGTCCCAGGCCCTATGTACCACGCTACGGATTATAACCACGAGGTTACGGTGCAGTGCAGGCCATGCTATACTAGTGCTTTGTTATTTAGCGTGATGTGGGTTTATAAAATATACTATTCAAATGGACACCGCGTATATACAATCAGGGTATTAGAAACAAAGAAATTAATGGATGATAAATATTTTAATCGAATTAAATTTTGCAGTTAAAATGAGAAAAACTACGACACGTTATTTGCTCAAAAAAATTATTTTAATAATTCTTAAAGATATACTTGGTTAGTATAACCCACCACTTGCTCCTTTAAGTTGCCACATATTTGATCTCAGACCATGCGATGAGTTCATCTGTCTCCCATTACTATCTAAAATGTTTATTAAAAAGTATGTTATCAACTACTTCCTAATGATTAGTGAGGAATCAACTAAACCCCTACACCCACAGAAATACAAGCGTAGGACAAATATTAAAAACATATTCACTGCTTGTTGTTGGTGCAAGTATCAACCGTAAATATTGTAAGAGATGTTTAAAACGAAATAAAGGGACGCAGATCAGATACACGCACTTAGAGCCCAGTAAAGAAGATAAATGAGAAATAGAAGTATAAGGAGTCAAACAACAGCAAAAATTCACTTTTCTTTTTAAATTAGATCTACAAGCGAGGAAAAAATACAAAAAATCGTTACTATCGACGAATGATGATGTAATATATGTAAATGTATAATGTATGTAGTAAGAAGTGTGTACAAAGGATCTTGAACTCTAATCTAATACATACATATATCTTTTAACTTCAACAATTGTTTATAAATCATTGTTAGCTTTTATTTTAAGCTAAACAATGCTCAACTTTTCCAGTTAATTACTTAATTTAATTTCTTTGTTGATACACACGACTATATATATTTAGATATCATTTATGAAGTATTCTTTGCAATTTATTCTACTACTACTAGTTTCAAACAAAAATATAATTTGCGTGTTCTAGATTAAATTGATTTGGGGTTCATTGTTGCTTTATTGACTAAAATTTGAATTATATCAAGAAATAAAAAACAAGTACATACTTCAAGATCATAATATATAGTATTTGTTAATGGAAGATAATAAGTACGGCTTCAAACGATAGATAAATACATATTCATGTTTTTATTATAGCAACCCAGATAATGGATGGTTGGATATTTATCCACTCAGAAGTGATACTATTACTTTCTCCCCAGTTTAAAATTCGAGAACGCATATCTCCTCTGTCTCTATTTACACAACACATAACTAGAAAATATTTCTAAATATACAAGTATTCCAATTATACGGAATCGTAACTTTATTATTCTAAATGGATCAAAAGTTGAGATTTGCGCAAGTTGATGAGTTTTAAGTGTTAATATGAAGAATAGTGAATTAATTCAAAACCCATCAATTTGAGGGATTGAGAGCTTCTCCGTTGTTTTCATTTAGATACCGCAGCATTTACAAAAAAAGAACCTATTTAGGGAAGGTTGTTGTAAGAAAGAAAACAAAACAGAAAATATAATACGCAAGGTAGAATGCATTTAACACAAGATATATACGAGATTCTGTATAATAGAACACTCTCTATGTTGGAAATATTTGCTAGCCATGCAACGTGTAATTAGAAATAACTTTTATTTGAAACTCTAATATAATAATAATAATATATTAACAAGACATCAAAAACAAACTGGGTAACTTTTCATTTCGGTTAAATTCTGAGTTAGTAGAAATAACGCTAGTCGTCATCGAACGCCACTGTCACCTAGTTGAAGATTTGAAGATCAATATTTGTTTAAGATGCATACACTAAAATCTTTCAATGTGCAACATTTGCAAAACTCTGGTACCTAGACTATTTTGCGAAACATGAACTCACGCATACGCAAGAAAGAAGAGAAAATACCAGAGTGTCCTTAAACCCATCACAAACTAAAATACCAAAAACGCAAAAAAGTGTCGAGCATCAAGTTATAAAAATATATTACTGTATCTCTGATAAATTAAAGTACTAACCTCTCTTAAAAGAAATTTAGATCAGAATACATCTCTTAGCTTTTTTGTGCTTGACTTGAAGAGTTTTTTAAGGACAACCTTTTTGTCATGTATTGACCTGTAATATATGTATGTATGCAGTTGTAATTAGATTTGTTTACACATTTAAATAGATACTGATATACTGTGTCGGACCGTATACTGATATACAATTTGTTCGCAATTGGACAGGAACAGCAGCTTTTCTCTGAATACCCATTGTTTTGAATTTTCCCCAAAGGTACTCAATGGGAGTTAAGTCCGGTAACTCTAGAACTGATCGAGAACGGAACTACTTGTTTAGGATATTTATAATGTTGGTATTAGGTCGAGTTATAAATAACATTCAACATTCTTTCGACTTTGACAACAACTTCTTTTTTATCTGTGGTGGGTGTAGTTGCAGCGACTTCTTAAGCTATCTCACTGTATATTTAAAGGCAATATCCAAGCAAAATCATTATCAAATCAACAAAACGTATAGCAGAAGAGTTGAATACATCATAATCAACTGTTTACCATCACCTGGAGACATTAGCAAAAGTCAACAAGTTAATCTCAGTAAACGGAATAAGCATCGTATGCCTATCGCCCCAAGTTACTCTTAGGGGTAAAAGTCGAGCCTTTAGGCAGAATTATAGCAAGCTCTAAAAATAGGTTACCCATTAAAATATCATCCACAAAAACAAAGACTTGATAAGCATCAACCACCCCTACCGAATGCAAAAGCAAATATTCATGAAAAAAAGACTTATATGTATGATGAGATTGTCGAGATGTAACTCATCACGAGCTATTGAAGTCAAATTGATCAATTGCTCAGTTACTCAGTAACTGCAAATAGTGTAAATAAACTCCAACAAAAGTGTCTTGCACTCGTCAATAGCAAAAAGGACAATAGGCAACCACATACAGCAACAGTAATTCAAGAAGAAATTTTGACCTCAGACTACCACGGTTTCTCTTCCTTATATAAATTTTGTTTCAGTTCTAAGCACCAAATCAGTCTGTATCAGGCTGTAAAAGAATTTCTTCCAGTCTAAATCAACCACATTTTACAAGAAAGGAATTGATAAATTGCCAGAAAGATAGTACAAAATATGTATATATAATAGCGGCGAATACACAATACATTGATGCAATGTTGTTATTCAGGGCGCGTCACGTGGCACATATGGGCTAGTCAGTAAACAGAAGCTGTTCGGTTCGACTCTTGTTGGACATAAATATTTTTCTATTTGTAACTAAAATATTGACAACTTAAAATCATTTCGCAAATGTGGTTCATTTAACTCAAAGACATATGTAGCTTATTGCTTGGCCACTCTTCTAAAATGCAGGACTATCGTCTTTGATTTTGTTATATACTGAAATATCTTGTTAGTTGGCGTAAGTCACGAAAATCTTAAATATTATCCAATGTCGCATTTACGTACGTTCCCGAAACGACATACTTCGAAAGAAAGTAGAAAACCTAATAGCGAGTATGTCGGATTTAGAAAGCCAAACCGATAGAATTAAATGTGTGAGACGAGACAACTGTTTGACGTGTACCAGCAGATGGAAGTGTGAACGTCATCTAAAATGTATAAAATACTGTTCTCCAATCCGTGGCAAACAATACAGCGAACAATTAACAGTTAATGTACCTGTTTGCTTTATTCTATCATCATCTAACGTTCACTTTACTAGACCAAGAAGCATCTGCCTCCTTCTGGAGCAAGTATTCAGATTACACATTACCAAGTAGGATATCGATAAGAAACGTTATGCCACATCTGCGTGACTATGACTATGATAGAAGAATTAAAAAAAAGCAGAATTGACACACACAAAAATTATGGTTATGTATTATTTTTTTTATGTGTGGTGGGTGCTTAGTTGCAGTGTCTCCGTAAGCTGTATCGCTTGTCTGGCTATTACTGCAACTTTCGCGGTGTAGTTTTCTGTGTGTAACTTGTGTTAAATTGGCTTTGTGACAGCATCATATCGCCTATTATGATGCCGCGCTGTTAATCACTTTGCTCCCAACAGCGAATGGCAAGTCGATCCGGATTAAACTCTCTGAAAAAATGTCATCGTCCTCCAGAGGTGAACCCCGGCACCTATAGTCTCTCACAGCGATAGTCAGCCACCTAACCACTGCGGCCATCGACCCGTTTAATAATTAGTTTGAACCAACCCAAGTTTGAACAAGTTTGAAAGTATTATTGACAAGGATTCAGAAATTCTCATACTAAGGCAAATTTGTGAAAGTGCGTCGAAAGATCCATTAAGTTGTCACAGAGATTATTTTAAATTTGCAAATATGTATAAGATCACTCGATATGAAACGGTCGTTTTCATCATTAAAAAAATATTTATTCTGCACACCGTACTCATTTGACTAAAACACGTGTGAAAGCATATTTAATGATTCAAATATTTAATTGATGTCACCCAGTTTGTGATTTCATGGAAGCTTCTTAAAACAGTAAGAGTTTCATCACGTTATTTATTTTTAACATTATTTTATGTGTAAATATTCATTCGTCTGCATCGCCTATGCTCACTCATGAAAGTCACGAACATAAATGATGCGAGTACGTAAACGTTACTGAACGCTCGCCGTAATACGACTGCTCGGCCCTTCCATATTGTTCTCCACACTGCACTGAAACTTACCGCTTTGCCGACTCTATACATAACCTCTTATTATAGAGGGTGTTAGAAGTTAGCTTTTCACAATTTTTACGAAATGTGTATCAAATAGTTTCAAACGTAAAGGCAAAATATTATCTTAACCAAAGTATCCTAGATTTTGTAGAAAAAATTCTTAAATATCGCAGTCAATGTGTGTAGCACGGCATGTCTTCCTCTACTTCTTTATAAACTCCTCCAGTCCAACCTCCAACTTCTATACGATTTGCAGAAATGCATGTTTTGCAGTTTTCAACATTGCAGCAACATTTGTGGTCGAGGTAAGTAGGTCAAGTTCAGTGTATCACTAGACGTGAATGTGTATTCGCTGTCCTTGTAAGCAGAATCAGTTCGAACGTTAATCGACTTATTTTTTTTATTATTACTTTTATTTTTGGTGGGTGCTTAATACTATTATTGTTAATATGGATTATCCATACAGTAACAGTGAGTTGGTGGATATGATTTTAACTGTGAATGCGGTCAAAATAGAGATGCAACACAAAGAAATTATGGAGAGTTGTTCCCTAATCGGCGAATTGCCGTCGGCTCCAACATGTGTTTCTGTAGTTCAACGTGCACGTGATACCGGAAAATTACAGCCACGGTATACAGATGCAGGTCCAGGTAGATCTGCAGAGACATTGCTTGCTGAGCAAGCTGATAGCCCGTTTAACAAATGTCTCACATTTTACGATGTGAAGAACACTGAGAAAAAACCAGCACTATCCTTATCATTATAACATAGTTCATTCGCTATCTACAAAATATTATCCCAAACGTTTAAGATATTGTGAATGACTTCTAGAGAGACATGCCAAAGATGTAAATTTTGCGACGCATATTCTTTTCAGCGATGAATCTACTTTTGCTCGCGATGGTGTTTTCAATATGCATAACGCACATGTATGGGCAGTGGA
>CM043015.1:109010474-109036820 GCA_023690525.1 Holotrichia oblita
TTATTTGAAATATACCTATAGTTAACTTGTAACAAACGTAGAATTCTCTAATATAAGGAATAACAAATTTAAGTACCATACAAGGCTCTTATGCGATTTGTATAATTATAGGGATTGCTGCCGAAACTGGAATTTTCTCTGTCAAAGTAAAATTTGATTGGATAATGTGATTTTTGTAAATATGTATAATATTGAAATATACTTTGGCTTAAAGAAATAGTCAAGTACTTTTCTTGTTACATTAATTGTTTCTTAGTTATTCAATATGGCATATTAATATGTGCCCATTTGAAGCAGCGCATTATTATACAGTTTCTTGTCAACAAAGGCGTTAAACCTGTGGAAATTTTATACAGATTTCAGGATGCAAAGCATGCAAGGCAAACATTCGCATTCGTTTTTGACCTAAAACAATAAATAAAATTGGAGACGTTTACTGGCAAGTTGACGGCGTCTGTATTTTGAGTTGCTTTTGATATAAATGCAATGGTACCTCCATATATCGAACTAGTTTATATCGAAAATCTCCATTTATCGAATTCAGAAATGAGAGGAAAATATCTGTGACTAGGCATATACTAAAAATGAAACCTGTTAGATCAGTTCGGATTAGTCAGTTGATCATGTGACACTGTGCGTGTTCCTCACTCCCTCAATATGCAACAACCGTTCCCGCGCATTACAGTATCTCATCATTCGGTAGTACAATACGTTATCAAGGAGTGAGGTTAACTCAGCTTTAGTCAGTCTTTCTTTTTGTTTTAAGTTAATTTTTGAATTTTTCTTGAGTTTATGACAACGTTCAAAGAGAAAATTTTTGAATGTTGCAGAAAAGGTGGCATTATTAAAAATTATGGTTACTGGAGTGCGAAAAAAGACGTTGCGCTAAAGTTTGTTATTTCGCCGAATACAGGTGTCAACCAAAATAAAGAATCGAGAAGCTGTTGTAAAAGTTCATAAAAATGTAGGAGCAGATAGAAAACGGTTTAAAACGCGTAAATATGATGTGGACGCAGCAGTTCTTGAATGGATGATAATGGTGCGAGATAAAAACATGCCTCTCTCAGGACCGTTTATAAAGAAAAAGGCGGTAGAATACGCTAAAGTGTTGGACCACGAAGAGTTTCAAGCAACATCAAAGGAAAAGTTATATCGGTAGAAAGTGGAAGTGTACCTGAAGCAGACTAACCAGTGGAAAGCTACAACGTTAAAGTTAATTTTAGAAGAGTATCAGCCAGATAATGTTTTGAATATGCATGAAACCGGACTTTTTCAGAGGTTTACCAAATAAGACTCTAACGTTTAAAGATAATAAATGCATCGAAGGTAAATATAGTAAAGAACGAATAATTGTTATCGTGTGTGCCAATATGTCCCTAAAAGAAAAAATAAATTGTTAGTGATCGAAAAAAAAACAAGCTAACAAGATGTTTTAAAGGAGTGAAATCTATATAAACTGACTGAAGCTATTTTTCTTTCCCTCCAAACACCACATCTAAACTACAACCTATGGATCAGGGAATAATAAAAAATATCAAAATTCTTTACCGAAAACAGATCCTCAAGAAGCTCATTTTTGCATTGGAAAACAACAAAGCTATTGATGATGTGATTAATCTCAGAGTGTGCATATCAGAGATAGCAAAGGTATAGCAAAATTATGTAGCAGAATCAACAATACAGACTTGTTTGATAAAAGCTGGCTTATCTAAAAATACTATTGTTGAAGAAGGTACTGCACTGCCACAACTTGAGGATTGTTGGAATCAGTTACAGTCAACTGGTGCAATATATCGATACATATCACTTGATGAATTTTTAAGCGTCGACGAGGACATAATTGTTGCAGAATATCCAACGGACGATAACATTTTAAGTTCATTATAAGATACTGCAGATTTAAGTGAAGCCAATGACGCAGAAGAAATTTAAGTTCCTAAACTAAGAAAGAAATGATGACAGCATTTGAAACAATCCAGCAACGTCTTCAATCTTAAGGATATGTGCCTGTTGATATTTTTCAGTCGCTCAACAAATGTGAACACTTTTATGAGGAATCTGCATCATCTGCATGGTTCAGTAGTTAATAGTATGTAGGCCAATGCTTATATTTTTTTAAAATTTCAGTGCTTTTCTTAACCTACAAATAATAATAAAAAAACGGCTTTCTGTATATCGACATTTCTATATTTGCATTTTTTTTCTTAAGAACCATCAAATTCGATATATGGAGGTTGTCCTATATATCGATTTTCTAGAACTAGACCGGATAATAAAGAGGGACTATTACTGTAGCGTCCTTGACAAAGTACGTTAAGCAATTCAAACGCAAAGGTAGGGCTTGTTATCAAAAGGAGTAGCCTTCAATATCAGACCGTACATAGTAAGGATTACGGTGTATTTTTTGAGCAAACTGGATTGACAAACCCTGTCGCATCCTACTTATAGTGTAGGCTAGCAGGCAAACGATTTTAAAAAGGATATTTATTTATAAATGTCTTTCAAATTAGTTTAGACAGCAGAAAGAAAGTTTATATTTGCAGGATTTGACGCTTTTGTATAAAGGTGGAAGGAATTAATGTGGACTATACTGAAAAATAAAACTGGTTTAATCGAGATATATGTACACTTTACATCTTAGTTTGTATATCTAAAGTTCTGTAACGTAATGAAACCCACTATAAGATTATTTTGCTTACTGATGCATATTCCTCTATACATTTCAGAGTTGTCGGACACAGATGAAGAATATTTGGCATCTCAAGAGGACACGCCTCATTTAATAAACCAATTGGAATAAAATGACCTAGTTCGAGATCTCAATTTATCAAAAACTCAGGCAGAAATATTAGGATCAAGACTGCAAGGATGGAAGTTGTTAGCTCCGGGTACGCGTATTTCTGTATATCGAAATCGCCAGAAAGAACTGTTACAGTAATTTTCAACTGAAGAAGGTCTTTCATTTTGCAAAAATGTTAACGGTTTAATGCGAGAATTATGTTACAAACGCCAACCGGAAGAATGGCGTCTTTTTATAGATGCTTCTAAATTGAGTTTGAAAGCTGTCAGTAGTAAGGCTATGGGCGCATCAGACCAGTCAATCGACGTGGACACGCTGTATAAGCCAGGCACTATATACGACCCCCCGATGACTCATCACTCGCCCGTGGACACGCTGTATAATGCACGCACTAGAGGTGTGTCCATTGTCCGCGAGATGACGCTGCTGACCTCCTTTAGATAACAGATGGTGCTGGTGGCCTCCTTTAGTTACTAGATGGCGCTAGAGGCCCCCTTACGGCCCCGAGGAGAGCGCCCCCTGGGGAGAAGGCCCCCTTACGGCCCCGAGGAGAGCGCCCCCTGGGGAGAAGGCCCCCTTACGGCCCCGAGGAGAGCGCCCCCTGGGGAGAAGGCCCCCGAAGGGGAAGGCCCCCTTACGCCCCGAGGAGAAGGCCCGCTGATGACGTAATCGACAGAGCAGGTGTCCGGGGAATCGCAGGAAATCCCACAGACATCCGCTGGGATGAAATCGCCAAATCAGCATTCTTAGACTTTATGCAACTCGAATCTGTTTGCGCGAGGGGCTCGGATAGTCTTCCCCGGCAACGAATAGGGTTAGGGTGGGCGGCTATGTGGTATGATCCGAAATTAACGTCATTTTGGCTGTAATTCGTACTGATACGGAGTTAGGGCGCGCGACCTTGACCAACTGTTCGTTTTAATAAGTCAATGTAAGTGTGTAAATATATTATTTCTTCTGGAAAAGCGTGAACATTAGCTGTTGGTTAATACATATCAGTTTATCTATGCTATCGAAAATGAACGCGAATCCTTTGAATTAATTACTCGTTTCCTCAATATCGTAGAAAAAGAGTATGGAACGTCAAGAAGATGAAACAAAATGTACTGTTGTGATAATTGTTAGATTTAATGCATGTACGGTAGATATTGTAATCTTTTATTATATTTAACTCCTACATTCATCTTACGCGATAACTATATATGTATCTATTTGTATACATATGTATCTTTGCGTCGTCACTGCGCTATCTGCAAATGTTCGAAAATGTTGAGGCAGCGGTATGCTGCTATATTTAGATTTGTACTACCTAACAATAGAGTATTACTCCAATATTATAACGTATAATTAGACAAATATGTCTTGACACAACACGGGCTCCTCTGATATATTTATACTCGTATGTACACTTCGTAATAATCGTAAATGAAGATATAATTGTAACATCATATAATATAAGAGAGCGCTGTTGATTGTTCATTATCTGAATTGCAAAATAAGTAATGAACTAGTATTTGATAAGTAAACTGGACGCTGCATGTTATTCAATACAAGAAAGATATTTGCTGTTAAGATAGACATTCCCGTCAAAATTTATAACAAGGTTAATCACGTTGTAAATTACACCTAAATTTGATAAATGTATGTATGTACAATGGAGACACTCAGAAAGTCAACACCTTTGACCGTGGTGAAAATATGGATGATCTCTTTACAAATATAAGCCGAGCGTAAAATGCAACCTAGCACATTTATTCGTTAAGATAATATTGTGTAGAGAATATATTTATAAATATAAGCCGAGCGTAAAGTGCAAGCTAGCACATTTATTCGTTAGGATAATATTGTGTAGAGAATATATTGTCTATATGCATGAATGGTCTATTCATGGCACAAGTATCTTCTTGGTGTTTAAGTTTTTATTTTGTTTCTGGCGATATAAAAATCTTCCGTGTTTAATTCGTCATGTGTCGATAAAAATCATATGTATTCCTTAAACCTATAAATGTTAAGGATACAAACAAAAGTGTATGTGTTTGTAAGTTAAGGCAAGCAATACGATAAATTTTATTTAAATATAGGATTTTTAATACATAGACGTTTGAATACAAAAGAGTATGTATTATTGTCGTATAAGCCAGCTGTATACGCGATGGACAATTAATCTTTTTTGATAATTTAGCAGTGAAAATAAGTTATGTATATACTGGTGTACCTATACCTTTTTACGTAAACTAAAAATATAATTGATTAGACATTTTTTTCAGACAATAAGCAAAAAAACTCTGTGTTGCAAATGGATTGATAAATACACTTTGATATATTTATGAATTTCTTTTGTGGTGCAAGTTGAATTAAATTTATATTTATATATATAAGATTATTATTTGATTGTAATAATAATAATTTATTTCTCGTAATATACATAGACTGCAAATATGTCACACGTTAAATGTTATATTGCAGTACGAGAACCATCAGCTTGTTTGAGAAAAATGTATATTGCTGGAATTTCTTTCGAACCATTCTTTATTCATCCATCGTTTGTCTTTCCTTCAATTTTCAGATAAATTTTAAAGCATTTTTCGAAAAATAAAAATTTTGATGAGCTTTCAAAAAACACATTGACAGTTACTCGCGCTACAGAGGGTTCGCACGTAATTATCGCCTCTATTTCGCAGAGTAAAAAATTCATAACTTTGAAACCATTGCAGATAATCAATTGAAATTTTGAATTATCAAATCATACATACTCTTTCTTTTAGTGATATAAATTTAATTCCACTTTATTACAGAGTTATTAGAGAAATACTCCACATTTAAGCTGTTCTTGTCGTTAATGATTGATTTGTGGCGAAAGATGTCGTTTTTCATCTTCTATTTGTAAAGCAAGCGAATTTTTTACTTAGGAGAATACTTTCGCAGGTAACTGTATATTTCAATACATATTGATTCTGTTGCATATTTACAGACATAATAACTAGTTCTTTTACGAAATGTTATTGGACAAATAAATGTTCTTTTTTGAATTTTAATCTCTATGCCTATTTTTGCATCGATGTTAGATACATATTATGTATTTAGAATCAAATAACTTTTTCTTAACGCATTTTTCCGTATTTGGATAAACTCGATGTTCTCATAACGACTTTCATGACGAATATTGCCAGTAAATTTACATTTAGTTATCGCATCAGGCTTGAATTACTGTGAAAACTTGTTAAAAACAACCAAACAATGAAAATCCTTTTTATGCGATGTAACATGTAACAGCCTTAATTATTAGTTGCAGACAGTAAATTCACTTACTCCTTTTTTGCTTATGTAAACATACACATTCTATTGTGTTAAATACGTATATTTACAAAATATTTAAAGCCCACACGTCGGCTAAACTGAATTACTCACGCTAGACACAGCGATAATTTCCAGACAATCTATTTGAACTTTACAAAATAAGGTATAAATGAATGGCATTCAGTTCCATCTGATTATAACACACAAGCATTCTTCGGCCGATATTGCTATCCTATTCTATCTTATACAAAACGGATATCGGCGAGTTTCTCATCTGCATTTCCACCAAAGTGCTACTAAAATCCCCTTTAAATTCGTGTAGGTCGTTGCTTTTTTGAGTGTCGAATCTGTATATGCATGGCAATCATAAAAATCATTCATTCAGTAACAGCAACAATAAAATGTGTGGATCACTACAATGCACCGTCCGCATAGAAGGCTATCATGTGACAGCAAGCATCAGAATATTCCTGTGCCAAAAATGCTTTGAACTAGAAACCAAATATGATGACTTCAGCGACTTTCTAATGGAGACCATTTCTTTAAGAAGACATTCCCGGCCAAATTGTGGAGAGTTTATGACGCCATATATTGTTTGAACTGTAATAGATGCATATATAAATCTATACCAATAAGTAAATGTAGGATTTCTAATAAGAAAAGAAAATTAAAGTTGTATAATTAAACATTCTCGTATCTTTTTCGATGAATATGCACACATGTGTATAAAAGAATAAGTTAATTTTATATGAAGACGGCAGTGCATAGCGGAAAGAATTAATCAAACAAAAGATAAGAGAGCGTTGTTTATTAATTATTGCCTGAATTGCAAAATAAGAAATGAACTAGTAGGCGTTAGGGAACCTGACGTTACATGTGATTTCCAGCAATGTCAGGTCAGAGACAGATAGTCGTCGTAAACAGACAATGTCTGTGTTGTCGAATACAATATGCATAGAAAGAAGTAACTAGATGCTGACAGTGGAAAATTGTGAAATATACATAAATACGCATCGAAGACAGCAATGAATATTCAGTTTCGAATATACAGTAGGTATACGAGCTGTTAAAATGATTTCTTCGACGACGCTATCTAATTCAAGCGATCGCGATGGGGAACTAGAGGAGCCGACGCCAACTGCTACGAGTGATCGTGGTAGAGAATCAGATCGTCCAACACCATCCACTTCGACTCAGCCTGAGAGGGAATCGGACGAATCGACACCACCCACGTCGAGAGTAGATCTCCTATCTACTTCCCCAACAACTGAGAACGCTACAGAGGCAGCTCTGGGGAGACCACCGCCAACGAATGGTATTTTAGAAAATCTTGAGCAACTGCGGGAAATTCTCCGGGGCAGTAGCAGGGCGGTTATGGAAGAATTGGGTGCTGTACCTAGTGCGATGGCTGCGCTCACAAATGTGGAAGAGCAAAACCAGGCGCTGATGGCAACAAAAAGATATATAGACTCATCCAAAGCCTATCTGAACAATGTACGACAGAAATATCAACTGCTATGGGTTCGAGAGAGAGCGTACAAAATGAAGACCATCTTTCAACGGAACCAGATCGAGAGTCTAAAGTCAGCATACCGCGAAAAAGTTGAGGAGCTACGCCAAAAGATTTAACCAATCCGATTCTCGCTCCAAGCGTAGAGGCTTTAACATACGAGTTGAACTGTATACTCTGCCTGGAGGAGAGACGTTGTATATTATTTAAGAATTGTAAACACTTAAGTATATGCGATACGTGCCATATACGATTATTGGACCTGGACGACTTCCGATGTCCCATGTGTAGGATGGAGGGTGGCACGATAAAAGTATTTTATAATTAGGTTAGAAATTTTATTGATTATTTGTAAAGTTAATTTTAAAGTAAAAATGTTGACTCTTACGTTGCGGGATTTGTAATATTTGCTTTACTAATTTTAAATAATTCAGTTATCCAATCGAGCAAGTAACCTTTTTCAAAATAGTCTTGTATTTACTTATACGTGCAATTTCACCTACTTAAATTTCCGGGAATCTTGAACGTTAGGTAGCAGTCGGTGGTCCTTATCGCCTATCTCGCGCGTCATTGACCGCTAGAAGGCAGACAATTAGCAGACTAGCCACTTGATAAATCTTTTTAAAAGATGTTTAACAGTGATTAAATGTTTAACGCTGATTGAATCAGCAAATGAAACAAAATAAGAGTAACATGTTGTTTTATTGTTATATTAATTAAATTTAGTCGATAATGCAACACGGAGATCGACATGTAATGCCGATACCCACCGTAAACAGACAACGTCTTTCCTGTCGAGTCCGCAAGTCTTTTATAATTAGGTTAAAGAATAATTGTTCCATATTTGCCGAAGTAAATTGTATTTTATTTAATATTTTTCAAAATTGAATCATCAATACACAAATAAAACAAAAATAATAGTAATACGTTGTTTTTATTTATATAATAACTAGTACAATAAGAGTTTAATTTACAAAACGTCCTTTTTGACATCCACCTATTTTCTGTAGTTGGGAAACCAAGCCATTTCACATATATTTTGTTTCCCTTGCGTTTCAAAACTGCCTGATAAAAGCTTCCTAGGATTGGTTTGTCCTACATGTAATATTTGCTTTATTAATTTTAAATAATTCACTGGTTCAATTGGGTAAATAACCTTTCTCAAAATAGGCTTGTATTTACTTATACGTACAATTTCACCTAGTTTAAATTTGCGGGAACCTTGAACGTTAGGTAGCAGTCGGTGGTCCTTATCTCCTATCTCGCGCGTCAATGACCGCTGGAAGGTAGACTATTAGCCGACTCGACACTTGATAAATCTTTTTAAAAGATGTTTAACAGTGCAATTATACCGGGATTGAATCAGCAAATGAAACAAAATAAGAGTAAAATGTTATTTTATTGATACATTAATTTTAGTTGATAAACGTTTAACGGTTGTTAAAACACATACGCATATATGTAGATGGAAAGTATTTTATTTTAGACGTATGATAATTATCTAATTTTTTCTTAGTAAAGCTACGTAAGTAACAGAAATAAAACACACAGATATATAGATTTAAAATATTTTTATTTGAGAGCAATAATAATTATATAATGATTTCTTGTTAAAGCTACTTAAGTAACAGGAATAAAACACATGTATTTAGAAAGAAAATATTTATTATAAACAATGGGCAAATTTTTTTACAAAAATTATAAACGTAATGCTATAATTAGTAGCCCATCGTCCTCTACGAGGGTCCAAATCTCATATCCTCCAGCTGATATTAAGAGGCTAGCCCCGTCCAGAGGCGGTCCAACGATAGACCCTTTCGGGTCTATAAAAAATGTTGTTTCCATATGCTAAAATCAAATTTAAATAAATATCTATATAAAAAAAAGATGCAGACAACTATTTTACCCTCATATACGGCGAGAGGTGTGGCCGCACAAGGTTTGCTATTATGCATACTTCTTCTGCAGTATCTATAAACATAATAACCACAATTAATGCAAGTCACAGATTAGAAAAGTCGTAATAAACTTACCCATTGTAAATAGAGAAAGGTAGTGCCATTTTTCGAAACCAAAGAAGGTTATAGTAGTAAGGCTATGGGCGCATCAGACCAGTCAATCGACGTGGACACGCTGTATAAGCCAGGCACTATATACGACCCCCCGATGACTCATCACTCGCCCGTGGACACGCTGTATAATGCACGCACTAGAGGTGTGTCCATTGTCCGCGAGATGGCGCTGCTGACCTCCTTTAGATAACAGATGGTGCTGGTGGCCTCCTTTAGTTACTAGATGGCGCTAGAGCCCCCTTTCGGCCCCCGAGGAGAAGGCCCCCTTACGGCCCCGAGGAGAGCGCCCCCTGGGGAGAAGGCCCCCTTACGGCCCCGAGGAGAGCGCCCCCTGGGGAGAAGGCCCCCGAAGGGAAGGCCCCCTTACGCCCCCGAGGAGAAGGCCCCCTGATGACGTAATCGACAGAGCAGGTGTCCGGGGAATCGCAGGAAATCCCACAGACATCCGCTAGAATGAAATCGCCAAATCAGCATTCTTAGACTTTATGCAACTCGAATCTGTTTGCGCGAGGGGCTCGGATAGTCCTCCCCGGCAACGAATAGGGTTAGGGTGGGCCGCTATGTGGTATGATCCGAAATTAACGTCATTTTGGCTGTAATTCGTACGGATACGGAGTTAGGGCGCGCGACCTTGACCAACTGTTCGTTTTAATAAGTCAATCTCAGTGTGTAAATATATTATTTCTTCTGGAAAAGCGTGAATATTAGCCGTTGGTTAATACATATCAGTTTAGCTGTGCTATCGAAAATGAACGCGAATTCTTTGCATTAATTACTCGTTTCCTCAATATAGTAATAAAAGAGTATGGAACGTCAAGAAGATGAAACAATGTACTGTTACGATAATTGTTAGTTTTAATGAATGTACGGTAGATACTGTAATCTTTTATTATATTTAATTCCTGCATTCATCTTACGCGCTATATGTATCTACTTATTATACATATGTATCTTCGCGTCGGCACTGCGCTTATCAGCAAATGTGCGAGAATGCTGATGTATCAGTATGCTGCTATATTTAGATTTGTACTACCTAACAATAGAGTATTACGCTAATAGTGTAATGTATAATAAAACAAATATGTCTTGACACAACACGGCCTCCTCTAGTATATTTATACTAGCATGTACACTTTGTAATAATGATAAATGAAGTTATAATTTAACATCGTATAATATAAGAGAGTGCTGTTGATTGTTCATTATCTGAATTGCAAAATAAGTAATGAACTAGTATTTGATAAGTAAATCTGACAATGCATGTTATTCAATGCAAGAAAGACATTTGTTGTTAAGATAGACATTCCCGCCAAATTTATAATAACTAGGTAAGTCGCGCAAGATCAGCGGTCTTAGAAATCTCACAGACATCCGCTGGGATGAAATCGCCAAATCAGCATTCTTAAGCACCTGTGTAAACATCTGGGAATAATGCATTCGCAAGATCAGCATTCTTAGAAATCCCACAGACATCCGCTGGGATGAAATCGCCAAATCAGCATTCTTAGAATTTAAGCAGCTGTGTAAACATCCGGGCAGCATTCTGCACGTTGAAATCGCAAAATAGGCGTTCTTAGACTTTATGCACCTGTGTAAACATCAGAGAATAATGCATTCGCAAGATCAGCATTCTTAGAATTTAAGCACCTGTGTAAATATGTAGACAAGAATCAGCATTTTCATCAATATAAATGGGGGGCGATCGGATGAACGTTTATCAGTTGACAGTTTGTTATTCTGTGAGTATCATCTTATATCAGGTGAGTTTCTATTTATTACAATTTTAATATAATTTGTTACATTTTACAATTTTAATATAATTTCGTATATAAATATAATTTTAATATTAGTGAATGTGATACAATTTAATTTTTAGGTTAGATAAAAAATGGCATCTGAAATTGCAAACCAAATGATCGTGGCGATGGAGCGCGTAAAAGCGTCTCTTCGTAGAGGCGATGATGTTGCACCGTTCATCAGTATGTGCTCCGCTAACCTCAGGCTCTTGAATCGTGCCCTGAAGACAGCAGGTAACGTGGGGGAGCGGAGTAACCTCCAGGCGGCTATTTGTAGGATGTTAGGCTACCGTACCTTCTTCAAGGCGTTGGAAATTCGCGGAGGTGGCAGGATCCAGAGCGAAAGGATTCGCTGGCACGAGGTGCAATCGGCCTTCGCCAGTAGAATCCGAACGGGTTGTATTGTCAACTTACGGCATGTGGATCCGAGAACTTTCCTCGATGACGCCAGAAGTATGTTCGTACGCCGTGTGACGAATGAATTGAAGAAGGTACCGTTTCTAAAAGTAAATACAATATTTACGGGAAACTTTACCGTTCAGGATCGGGAAGAGTTGAAGCACATAGCTACTAGAAATAGAGTTATAAGTGTGGATACCAACCTGGTCCAATGGTACGACAACTTCGTTACAGCGGAGATTTTGCGTGAGTTGGAGGAATTTCAAGTAAGTAAATGTTTTTTTCCCTACAATCTTAGAAATTAAAATTATATCGTTGTGTAGGAGCGAGATAGTGGCTGGGCGTTAGCTGCGGTGGTTGATTTAAACGTCAACATTAACCATTATAATCCGCTGCGCGCCGGCTCTTATATAGCACTACCTGCAGCAATTCAGAAGAAGAGAGCATGCATCGACGTGCAGAACAACGATGATGCTTGCTTTGCCTGGGCCATCGTTTCTGCGCTATATCCTGCTGCACGTCATTCCAACAGAGTGTCTAGTTACCCCCAGTACTCCACCGTGTTAAATGTAACAGACATTACGTTTCCAATCAGCCGCGAAGACATTAAGAAGTTTGAAAAACTAAATAATATAAGTGTAAATGTATATAGATTAGATAAGAAACTAAAGTGTGTTCCAAATCGCCTCACCAAAGACAAAAAAGACAAACACGTAAATTTACTATTAATTCAAGAACGCGAAAAGTGCCACTATGTGTGGATTAAAGACCTATCACGTCTCGTATCTAAACAACTGAATACCCACCACGCCAAAAAATTCTTCTGCGACCGCTGTTTGCACTACTTCTACACGGAAGAAAAACTGCGAACACACGAACTAAATTGCGGTAGTGTTAACGACTATAAAGTGACATTCCCCGAAGAAAAGACAATTAAATTTAAAAACTTTAAGAACAAGTCAAAGGCCCCGTTTATAGTTTACGCTGATTTTGAGTGTTTGGTGCAACCCACAATCGATCCTAAAAAGACACATCACCACATCCCTTATAGTGTAGGTTATTATTTTAAGTGTACATATGACGATAGTCTTAGTTACTACCGTAGTTATAGAGGCGTGGAACCTGCAAAGTGGCTAGTGCGTGAGTTACAGGACATTGCGGAAAATGCCGAAACCGCGTACTGGTGCCCCATCCCCATGGACAAATTAACCCCTGAACAATATAGACAATTTGCTAGTGCCCCCATTTGCCACATTTGCGAGAAATCCCTAGGTGAAGAAAGAGTCCGAGACCATTCTCATCTAACCGGGCAATACAGGTAAGGTTTTGTACTTTATTAAAAAATAGATAAGTAATTTACATTTTGCATACAGAGGAGCTGCACACGTCCAATGTAACCTGGAATACAGAGACACCAAAACTATCCCCGTGGTGTTCCACAACCTCTCCGGGTACGACGGCCACCTGCTAGTTGAAGATTTGGCAGCTGCAGGTCATTTGAAAATCATACCAAACAATACTGAACAGTACGTGGCGATGACGCTCACTAATGATGAATCAGACATCAAGTTGAAGTTTATGGACTCGTTTAGGTTCATGGCTTCATCATTGGAGAAACTGGCATCTTACCTGGACACCTATCCCATTTTAGAGAGTGAGTTTAACAGAGACACTACACAGTTGAAAAGGAAAGGTGTATTCCCTTATGGATACATGTCTTCGTGGGAAAGGCTAGCGGAACGTCAGCTACCACCCATCGAAGCATTCCATGACGATCTCACAAACACTCCAATTCGTCCGGAGGAGTATGCGCACGCGCAAACGGTCTGGCAAGCATTTAATTGCCAGACTATAGGCGAATATAGCGACCTCTACATGAAGACGGATGTACTGCTTCTAGCAGACGTTTTCGAAAATTTCCGGAGTAGTTGTTTGGAGAACTATGGTTTAGATCCAGCTCATTATTATACTGCTCCTGGATTGGCATGGGACGCCATGTTAAAATACACTGGAGTTGAACTGGACACTATACAAGACGTTGACATGTTAATGTTTTTCGAGAGCGGAATCAGAGGTGGACTAACGCAATGCTCAGCCAGGTATGCTAAAGCTAATAATAAATATATGGCAAATTATGAAGCAGCGCAACCTAGCACGTACCTGATGTATTACGATGTAAATTCAATGTATGCATGGGCAATGTCACAATATCTACCTTCTGGCGGATTAGAATGGGTAGAAGACGCGGCAAATTTAAATTTCAACGTTCCGGACGACAACCCCGTCGGATACGTGTTAGAGGTGGACTTGGAATATCCACAGCGCATCCACGACAGGCACAGTGACTTACCAATGGCACCGACAAAAATGAAACCTCCCGGATCGAAATACGAAAAAATGTTAGCCACCCTGTATAAGAAAGAAAAATACGTCGTGCACTATCGTAACTTGAAACAGTACATAAACGAAGGACTGATCCTTAAAAAGATTCACCGGGTGTTACAATTTAAACAGAGTGCGTGGATGAAATCGTATATAGACCTAAATACTAGATTAAGACAAGCTGCGAAAAATGAATTTGAGAAAAATTTGTTCAAATTATTTTCCAACGCGGTATTTGGCAAGACTATGGAAAATGCACGTTTAAGACGCGATATTAGGTTAGTTAGTAAGTGGGAGGGACGCTACGGTGCCGAAGCATTAATTAGTAAGCCGAATTTTAAGTGTAGAACAATATTTAGTGAAAATTTAATAGCGGTGGAATTATTTAAAAATGATATAGTATTTGATAAGCCGGTTTACGCAGGAATGTGTATATTAGATGTATCAAAGACCATTTTGTATGATTTTCATTATAATCATATGAAGAACTTCTATGGTAATAGGTGTAAGTTATGTTATACGGACACAGACTCTCTTATCTATGCAATAACAACCGAAGACGTGTACGAAGACATGAAGCAAAATATTCATCGTTTCGACACATCGGACTATCCGGAAAACAATCCATACAACATGCCCCGTTTAAATAAGAAGGTGCCAGGTTTACTCAAAGACGAGGGGGTAGGAAACTCTCTGCTGGAATTCGCAGCTCTCCGTTCAAAGATGTACGCATGCAAGTTTGAAGAGGAGATCATCAAAAAAGGCTAAAGGTGTGAAAAACTATGTGGTGAGGCAGGAAATCCTGTTCGATGACTACATAAGGTGTTTAACGAACGAGAAAGAGATGAGGCACGAACAGAAGGGAATAAGATCATTTAAACATCAACTTTACACCACTACACAAACAAAGATTTCGCTTAGTCCATATGATGATAAACGTTTTCGAGTGAGAGGTTTCACCGACACCTTACCTTGGGGGCATTACAGCGTTCCCGTTTAACGTCCCCCAACACAACTACCTCCCACCAAAATCATAAACTAAATTATAATTAAGAAATAATTGCTTTTAAAAATTAGTATACCAGCATCGACCAGCAGGACAACAGCAACTATGGAATCAAGTAAGAATAAGAATATTGTGCTTTTTGAAATAGAATATTAATTTTGATTATGTTATAGCTCAACAATACAACGAATACATAGACGGCAAATTAGCAATACATGAAGACAACATTGCCAATGAAAAACAATTAATTGGACAAGCTACCTACATTTTGAATAAGAGCGGCTCCAAATGGCTGTCCATAGGACTGAGTCCAGCAATGGGGTTCCTTCCAGTCGTGCAAATTAGGTCTGCAACACATTGCATCTATTTCACGGAGCAAGAATGGGAAGAATTCAATAAGACGGAAGGTTACAGTCCAAATCATCAAATGGAAGCGGCCTCGTATAGAGACATCAGCGTAATTAGACTAAAAAGTAGAGGGCAGCAGCTAACATTCGCAAGGGAAACTTACGATAATATCTACAACCTGCGGGAATTAGTGGATCAAATATTATCTATTTTTAGCGAATGTAAATTTCATATATTTTACAAGTCGGTTCTAATGTCATGTTCACACCTATCTGGAGACCTTTATTTTAATATTAAATCTGTCTTATGTTCTCACGTCGGCTCTACGAATGCAGCTTTAATGCTAGAAAGCATACATCTAGCATTTGCAAATGTAAAATATGATTTTGAAGTGTTCAAATTGATGTTATAATTATATACGAAATAAAGAGTTTATGTTCTCACCTGAAAAATGTTTTTTATTTCCTCAGACACCTGTAAAATCATTGCATTGAATTAATAACAGCCAGTCTTTCCTTTTACAAGTATATTATTAAAGTTTTAATTAATTCTCAGCTATAAATGTAATAACAACAAAATAAATATTAAAAAGAAACTTACCCATTGTCAATAAGGAAACATAGTAACATTCTTTAAAACTGAAACAGGTTATATAGTAAGGAGATATCTCTTATTTTAGTAATCCTCACGCAGGAATTCATTAATATTGCTGATTCAAGTTATTTGCACCAACTAATCTCGTCTAGTCTGCTACAATGTGTTTTCTTGTGTGTGTGTGTATCTTCAAGTTCACACATTAATACATATCAGTATGTACTACATCTCTTATCAACACGTTATCTGTACTAAGTAGTAGTCTTACAGTATATGTATAAACGAAGAACTAGAATGTAAATTTCATATATTTTACAAGTCGGTTCTGACGTCATGTTCACACCTATCTGGAGACCTTTATTTTAATATTAAATCTGTCTTATGTTCTCACGTCGGCTCTACGAATGCAGCTTTAATGCTAGAAAGCATACATCTAGCATTTGCAAATGTAAAATATGATTTTGAAGTGTTCAAATTGATGTTATAATTATATACGAAATAAAGAGTTTATGTTCTCACCTGAAAAATGTTTTTTATTTCCTCAGACACCTGTAAAATCATTGCATTGAATTAATAACAGCCAGTCTTTCCTTTTACAAGTATATTATTAAAGTTTTAATTAATTCTCAGCTATAAATGTAATAACAACAAAATAAATATTAAAAAGAAACTTACCCATTGTCAATAAGGAAACATAGTAACATTCTTTAAAACTGAAACAGGTTATATAGTAAGGAGATATCTCTTATTTTAGTAATCCTCACGCAGGAATTCATTAATATTGCTGATTCAAGTTATTTGCACCAACTAATCTCGTCTAGTCTGCTACAATGTGTTTTCTTGTGTGTGTGTATCTTCAAGTTCACACATTAATACATATCAGTATGTACTACATCTCTTATCAACACGTTATCTGTACTAAGTAGTAGTCTTACAGTATATGTATAAACGAAGAACTAACATACGTTATACGATGTATTGCAGCTGACGATTCATTGTTTTGAAATATAACTATACAGTAGATTACAGTTATTTATAACACAGAAATACTTTGTATTATTTAAATTATGATAAAAACATTGTACGTTAGTTTTCTGAAATATAGGTACATTCCTATCGTTTTCTAAATTAACTATACAATTAGAATTAACAAATTTACAATAGCAAATTTAAACTTATTCTCCGCGTAGTTTTCATTATAAGAGCAAGGTGGGCTGCGTTTAAACGCAGCCCACCTGTGTTAAACTGTTTTTGATCACAGGTTACCCGTGTTAGAGCTGGTTTTGAACACAGCTTACCTGTGTTTATACACAGCTTACCTGTGTTAGAGCTGTTTTTGAACACAGCTTACCTGTGCTAGACCTGTGTTTATACACAGCTTACCTGTGTTAGAGCTGTTTTTGAACACAGCTTACCTGTGCTAGACCTGTTTTTGAAAACAGCTTACCTGTGTTAGAGTTGGTTTTGATCACAACCCACCTGTGTTTATACACAGATCACCTGCACTGGACCTGGTTCTCCGAACACTGGTCTAATACAGGTGATCTGTGTATAAACACAGGTGGGTTGTGATCAAAACCAACTCTAACACAGGTAAGCTGTTTTCAAAAACAGGTCTAGCACAGGTAAGCTGTGTTCAAAAACAGCTCTAACACAGGTAAGCTGTGTATAAACACAGGTCTAGCACAGGTAAGCTGTGTTCAAAAACAGCTCTAACACAGGTAAGCTGTGTATAAACACAGGTAAGCTGTGTTCAAAACCAGCTCTAACACGGGTAACCTGTGATCAAAAACAGCTTAACACAGGTGGGCTGCGTTTAAACGCAGCCCACCTTGCTCTTATAATGAAAACTACGCGGGAGAATAAGTTTAAATTTGCTATTGTAAATTTGTTAATTCTAATTGTATAGTTAATTTAGAAAACGATAGGAATGTACCTATATTTCAGAAAACTAACGTACAATGTTTTTATCATAATTTAAATAATACAAAGTATTTCTGTGTTATAAATAACTGTAATCTACTGTATAGTTATATTTCAAAACAATGAATCGTCAGCTGCAATACATCGTATAACGTATGTTAGTTCTTCGTTTATACATATACTGTAAGACTACTACTTAGTACAGATAACGTGTTGATAAGAGATGTAGTACATACTGATATGTATTAATGTGTGAACTTGAAGATACACACACACAAGAAAACACATTGTAGCAGACTAGACGAGATTAGTTGGTGCAAATAACTTGAATCAGCAATATTAATGAATTCCTGCGTGAGGATTACTAAAATAAGAGATATCTCCTTACTATATAACCTGTTTCAGTTTTAAAGAATGTTACTATGTTTCCTTATTGACAATGGGTAAGTTTCTTTTTAATATTTATTTTGTTGTTATTACATTTATAGCTGAGAATTAATTAAAACTTTAATAATATACTTGTAAAAGGAAAGACTGGCTGTTATTAATTCAATGCAATGATTTTACAGGTGTCTGAGGAAATAAAAAACATTTTTCAGGTGAGAACATAAACTCTTTATTTCGTATATAATTATAACATCAATTTGAACACTTCAAAATCATATTTTACATTTGCAAATGCTAGATGTATGCTTTCTAGCATTAAAGCTGCATTCGTAGAGCCGACGTGAGAACATAAGACAGATTTAATATTAAAATAAAGGTCTCCAGATAGGTGTGAACATGACGTCAGAACCGACTTGTAAAATATATGAAATTTACATTCTAGTTCTTCGTTTATACATATACTGTAAGACTACTACTTAGTACAGATAACGTGTTGATAAGAGATGTAGTACATACTGATATGTATTAATGTGTGAACTTGAAGATACACACACACACAAGAAAACACATTGTAGCAGACTAGACGAGATTAGTTGGTGCAAATAACTTGAATCAGCAATATTAATGAATTCCTGCGTGAGGATTACTAAAATAAGAGATATCTCCTTACTATATAACCTGTTTCAGTTTTAAAGAATGTTACTATGTTTCCTTATTGACAATGGGTAAGTTTCTTTTTAATATTTATTTTGTTGTTATTACATTTATAGCTGAGAATTAATTAAAACTTTAATAATATACTTGTAAAAGGAAAGACTGGCTGTTATTAATTCAATGCAATGATTTTACAGGTGTCTGAGGAAATAAAAAACATTTTTCAGGTGAGAACATAAACTCTTTATTTCGTATATAATTATAACATCAATTTGAACACTTCAAAATCATATTTTACATTTGCAAATGCTAGATGTATGCTTTCTAGCATTAAAGCTGCATTCGTAGAGCCGACGTGAGAACATAAGACAGATTTAATATTAAAATAAAGGTCTCCAGATAGGTGTGAACATGACATTAGAACCGACTTGTAAAATATATGAAATTTACATTCGCTAAAAATAGATAATATTTGATCCACTAATTCCCGCAGGTTGTAGATATTATCGTAAGTTTCCCTTGCGAATGTTAGCTGCTGCCCTCTACTTTTTAGTCTAATTACGCTGATGTCTCTATACGAGGCCGCTTCCATTTGATGATTTGGACTGTAACCTTCCGTCTTATTGAATTCTTCCCATTCTTGCTCCGTGAAATAGATGCAATGTGTTGCAGACCTAATTTGCACGACTGGAAGGAACCCCATTGCTGGACTCAGTCCTATGGACAGCCATTTGGAGCCGCTCTTATTCAAAATGTAGGTAGCTTGTCCAATTAATTGTTTTTCATTGGCAATGTTGTCTTCATGTATTGCTAATTTGCCGTCTATGTATTCGTTGTATTGTTGAGCTATAACATAATCAAAATTAATATTCTATTTCAAAAAGCACAATATTCTTATTCTTACTTGATTCCATAGTTGCTGTTGTCCTGCTGGTCGATGCTGGTATACTAATTTTTAAAAGCAATTATTTCTTAATTATAATTTAGTTTATGATTTTGGTGGGAGGTAGTTGTGTTGGGGGACGTTAAACGGGAACGCTGTAATGCCCCAAGGTAAGGTGTCGGTGAAACCTCTCACTCGAAAACGTTTATCATCATATGGACTAAGCGAAATCTTTGTTTGTGTAGTGGTGTAAAGTTGATGTTTAAATGATCTTATTCCCTTCTGTTCGTGCCTCATCTCTTTCTCGTTCGTTAAACACCTTATGTAGTCATCGAACAGGATTTCCTGCCTCACCACATAGTTTTTCACACCTTTAGCCTTTTTGATGATCTCCTCTTCAAACTTGCATGCGTACATCTTTGAACGGAGAGCTGCGAATTCCAGCAGAGAGTTTCCTACCCCCTCGTCTTTGAGTAAACCTGGCACCTTCTTATTTAAACGGGGCATGTTGTATGGATTGTTTTCCGGATAGTCCGATGTGTCGAAACGATGAATATTTTGCTTCATGTCTTCGTACACGTCTTCGGTTGTTATTGCATAGATAAGAGAGTCTGTGTCCGTATAACATAACTTACACCTATTACCATAGAAGTTCTTCATATGATTATAATGAAAATCATACAAAATGGTCTTTGATACATCTAATATACACATTCCTGCGTAAACCGGCTTATCAAATACTATATCATTTTTAAATAATTCCACCGCTATTAAATTTTCACTAAATATTGTTCTACACTTAAAATTAGGCTTACTAATTAATGCTTCGGCACCGTAGCGTCCCTCCCACTTACTAACTAACCTAATATCGCGTCTTAAACGTGCATTTTCCATAGTCTTGCCAAATACCGCGTTGGAAAATAATTTGAACAAATTTTTCTCAAATTCATTTTTCGCAGCTTGTCTTAATCTAGTATTTAGGTCTATATACGATTTCATCCACGCACTCTGTTTAAATTGTAACACCCGGTGAATCTTTTAAGGATCAGTCCTTCGTTTATGTACTGTTTCAAGTTACGATAGTGCACGACGTATTTTTCTTTCTTATACAGGGTGGCTAACATTTTTTCGTATTTCGATCCGGAGGTTTCATTTTTGTCGGTGCCATTGGTAAGTCACTGTGCCTGTCGTGGATGCGCTGTGGATATTCCAAGTCCACCTCTAACACGTATCCGACGGGGTTGTCGTCCGGAACGTTGAAATTTAAATTTGCCGCGTCTTCTACCCATTCTAATCCGCCAGAAGGTAGATATTGTGACATTGCCCATGCATACATTGAATTTACATCGTAATACATCAGGTACGTGCTAGGTTGCGCTGCTTCATAATTTGCCATATATTTATTATTAGCTTTAGCATACCTGGCTGAGCATTGCGTTAGTCCACCTCTGATTCCGCTCTCGAAAAACATTAACATGTCAACGTCTTGTATAGTGTCCAGTTCAACTCCAGTGTATTTTAACATGGCGTCCCATGCCAATCCAGGAGCAGTATAATAATGAGCTGGATCTAAACCATAGTTCTCCAAACAACTACTCCGAAATTTTCGAAAACGTCTGCTAGAAGCAGTACATCCGTCTTCATGTAGAGGTCGCTATATTCGCCTATAGTCTGGCAATTAAATGCTTGCCAGACCGTTTGCGCGTGCGCATACTCCTCCGGACGAATTGGAGTGTTTGTGAGATCGTCATGGAATGCTTCGATGGGTGGTAGCTGACGTTCCGCTAGCCTTTCCCACGAAGACATGTATCCATAAGGGAATACACCTTTCCTTTTCAACTGTGTAGTGTCTCTGTTAAACTCACTCTCTAAAATGGGATAGGTGTCCAGGTAAGATGCCAGTTTCTCCAATGATGAAGCCATGAACCTAAACGAGTCCATAAACTTCAACTTGATGTCTGATTCATCATTAGTGAGCGTCATCGCCACGTACTGTTCAGTATTGTTTGGTATGATTTTCAAATGACCTGCAGCTGCCAAATCTTCAACTAGCAGGTGGCCGTCGTACCCGGAGAGGTTGTGGAACACCACGGGGATAGTTTTGGTGTCTCTGTATTCCAGGTTACATTGGACGTGTGCAGCTCCTCTGTATGCAAAATGTAAATTACTTATCTATTTTTTAATAAAGTACAAAACCTTACCTGTATTGCCCGGTTAGATGAGAATGGTCTCGGACTCTTTCTTCACCTAGGGATTTCTCGCAAATGTGGCAAATGGGGGCACTAGCAAATTGTCTATATTGTTCAGGGGTTAATTTGTCCATGGGGATGGGGCACCAGTACGCGGTTTCGGCATTTTCCGCAATGTCCTGTAACTCACGCACTAGCCACTTTGCAGGTTCCACGCCTCTATAACTACGGTAGTAACTAAGACTATCGTCATATGTACACTTAAAATAATAACCTACACTATAAGGGATGTGGTGATGTGTCTTTTAGGATCGATTGTGGGTTGCACCAAACACTCAAAATCAGCGTAAACTATAAACGGGGCCTTTGACTTGTTCTTAAAGTTTTTAAATTTAATTGTCTTTTCTTCGGGGAATGTCACTTTATAGTCGTTAACACTACCGCAATTTAGTTCGTGTGTTCGCAGTTTTTCTTCCGTGTAGAAGTAGTGCAAACAGCGGTCGCAGAAGAATTTTTGGCGTGGTGGGTATTCAGTTGTTTAGATACGAGACGTGATAGGTCTTTAATCCACACATAGTGGCACTTTTCGCGTTCTTGAATTAATAGTAAATTTACGTGTTTGTCTTTTTTTGTCTTTGGTGAGGCGATTTGGAACACACTTTAGTTTCTTATCTAATCTATATACATTTACACTTATATTATTTAGTTTTTCAAACTTCTTAATGTCTTCGCGGCTGATTGGAAACGTAATGTCTGTTACATTTAACACGGTGGAGTACTGGGGGTAACTAGACACTCTGTTGGAATGACGTGCAGCAGGATATAGCGCAGAAACGATGGCCCAGGCAAAGCAAGCATCATCGTTGTTCTGCACGTCGATGCATGCTCTCTTCTTCTGAATTGCTGCAGGTAGTGCTATATAAGAGCCGGCGCGCAGCGGATTATAATGGTTAATGTTGACGTTTAAATCAACCACCGCAGCTAACGCCCAGCCACTATCTCGCTCCTACACAACGATATAATTTTAATTTCTAAGATTGTAGGGAAAAAACATTTACTTACTTGAAATTCCTCCAACTCACGCAAAATCTCCGCTGTAACGAAGTTGTCGTACCATTGGACCAGGTTGGTATCCACACTTATAACTCTATTTCTAGTAGCTATGTGCTTCAACTCTTCCCGATCCTGAACGGTAAAGTTTCCCGTAAATATTGTATTTACTTTTAGAAACGGTACCTTCTTCAATTCATTCGTCACACGGCGTACGAACATACTTCTGGCGTCATCGAGGAAAGTTCTCGGATCCACATGCCGTAAGTTGACAATACAACCCGTTCGGATTCTACTGGCGAAGGCCGATTGCACCTCGTGCCAGCGAATCCTTTCGCTCTGGATCCTGCCACCTCCGCGAATTTCCAACGCCTTGAAGAAGGTACGGTAGCCTAACATCCTACAAATAGCCGCCTGGAGGTTACTCCGCTCCCCCACGTTACCTGCTGTCTTCAGGGCACGATTCAAGAGCCTGAGGTTAGCGGAGCACATACTGATGAACGGTGCAACATCATCGCCTCTACGAAGAGACGCTTTTACGCGCTCCATCGCCACGATCATTTGGTTTGCAATTTCAGATGCCATTTTTTATCTAACCTAAAAATTAAATTGTATCACATTCACTAATATTAAAATTATATTTATATACGAAATTATATTAAAATTGTAAAATGTAACAAATTATATTAAAATTGTAATAAATAGAAACTCACCTGATATAAGATGATACTCACAGAATAACAAACTGTCAACTGATAAACGTTCATCCGATCGCCCCCATTTATATTGATGAAAATGCTGATTCTTGTCTACATATTTACACAGGTGCTTAAATTCTAAGAATGCTGATCTTGCGAATGCATTATTCTCTGATGTTTACACAGGTGCATAAAGTCTAAGAACGCCTATTTTGCGATTTCAACGTGCAGAATGCTGCCCGGATGTTTACACAGCTGCTTAAATTCTAAGAATGCTGATTTGGCGATTTCATCCCAGCGGATGTCTGTGGGATTTCTAAGAATGCTGATCTTGCGAATGCATTATTCCCAGATGTTTACACAGGTGCTTAAGAATGCTGATTTGGCGATTTCATCCCAGCGGATGTCTGTGAGATTTCTAAGACCGCTGATCTTGCGCGACTTACCTAGTTATAAATTTGGCGGGAATGTCTATCTTAACAACAAATGTCTTTCTTGCATTGAATAACATGCATTGTCAGATTTACTTATCAAATACTAGTTCATTACTTATTTTGCAATTCAGATAATGAACAATCAACAGCACTCTCTTATATTATACGATGTTAAATTATAACTTCATTTATCATTATTACAAAGTGTACATGCTAGTATAAATATACTAGAGGAGGCCGTGTTGTGTCAAGACATATTTGTTTTATTATACATTACACTATTAGCGTAATACTCTATTGTTAGGTAGTACAAATCTAAATATAGCAGCATACTGATACATCAGCATTCTCGCACATTTGCTGATAAGCGCAGTGCCGACGCGAAGATACATATGTATAATAAGTAGATACATATAGCGCGTAAGATGAATGCAGGAATTAAATATAATAAAAGATTACAGTATCTACCGTACATTCATTAAAACTAACAATTATCGTAACAGTACATTGTTTCATCTTCTTGACGTTCCATACTCTTTTATTACTATATTGAGGAAACGAGTAATTAATGCAAAGAATTCGCGTTCATTTTCGATAGCACAGCTAAACTGATATGTATTAACCAACGGCTAATATTCACGCTTTTCCAGAAGAAATAATATATTTACACACTGAGATTGACTTATTAAAACGAACAGTTGGTCAAGGTCGCGCGCCCTAACTCCGTATCCGTACGAATTACAGCCAAAATGACGTTAATTTCGGATCATACCACATAGCGGCCCACCCTAACCCTATTCGTTGCCGGGGAGGACTATCCGAGCCCCTCGCGCAAACAGATTCGAGTTGCATAAAGTCTAAGAATGCTGATTTGGCGATTTCATTCTAGCGGATGTCTGTGGGATTTCCTGCGATTCCCCGGACACCTGCTCTGTCGATTACGTCATCAGGGGGCCTTCTCCTCGGGGGCGTAAGGGGGCCTTCCCTTCCGGGGGCCTTCTCCCCAGGGGGCGCTCTCCTCGGGGCCGTAAGGGGCCTTCTCCCCAGGGGGCGCTCTCCTCGGGGCCGTAAGGGCCTTCTCCTCGGGGGCCGAAAGGGGGCTCTAGCGCCATCTAGTAACTAAAAGGAGGCCACCAGCACCATCTGTTATCTAAAGGAGGTCAGCAGCGCCATCTCGCGGACAATGGACACACCTCTAGTGCGTGCATTATACAGCGTGTCCACGGGCGAGTGATGAGTCATCAGGGGGTCGTATATAGTGCCTGGCTTATACAGCGTGTCCACGTCGATTGACTGGTCTGATGCGCCCATAGCCTTACTACTGGTTATATAGTAAGAAGATATCTCTTATTTTTGATAATCTTCATGCACGCAGTCATGAATATTGCTGAATCTCGGTGCTCGTAACAATTAATCTCGTCTACTACAATGTGTATGCTTATCTCTTATTGTTGCTGATAAAGTTCACACATGAACCCATTAGTATATGCTGCACCTTTTATTAACAATGTATGTGTACTACTTGGTCTTACAAAGTAGGTAGGTATGTATAAAAACGAAGTGTTGCATCTGTTATCAAAAAAGTTTTTTCCAGATTACTCTTACAGTACTATATGTATAAACGAAGAACTAACATACGTTATACGATGGAGTTCGAAAGATTGGAACTGCCAAATTAGAATTATGCACAATCGCACAATATATGTTTAAAAATGTGATAACTTTCATTAAACGATTCATTGTTTTGAATTATAACTATACAGTAGATTACAGTTATTTTATAGCACAGAAATACTTTGTATTATTTAAATTATGATAAAAACATTGTACGTTAGTTTTCTGAAATATAGGTACATTCCTATCGTTTTTCTAAATTAACTATACAATTAGAATTAACAAATTTACAATAGCAAATTTCAACTTA
>CM043015.1:109037320-109180886 GCA_023690525.1 Holotrichia oblita
GGAAATCTTCGCATATAAAGGCGAGCAACTTCGTAAAGTTTTCATCTGCCCTGCCAATGACTAGGAGTATACCGACTAGCTCATTTCTACTGTAATGTTGTGGCATGTTTATCAATAAACAGCAATTAAAGACAGCACAATTAGAATTACTAATATGCTGACAAACAATAACGTTTGGCATTTGTCAACTACATTTTTATTTCAGTGCATGCTATGATTTTATTTCACTTTCTTATAAGCATAATAATGAAAATTGGATGACAAAATCTACGAAGTAATTTTTCCACGAGAACTAAGAACTTTACAAACTTTACTTACTTTAATTTGTTTAGAATTAAGTAGCCTTACGATTAAGATAAAAATGTATAGTTAATTCCATTTAAGAAATGTATATTTCTGTTGTTAACTTTTATAGGACACGATGTATAACATTTTTATACATAAAAAGTCCTATGTGTTGGTCAGCACAATTTTTGTAAACAAAATTTTTAGCTATTCCCATTAATAACATTAATATACTTGATGGCCTTTGACTCAAGCTGTATACTAAAAATTGGTCATATCAATGTAGTAATGACATGATGACATTAGTAATTTAAGATAGCTATTAATTTTGCCTAATTTATTCTTGAGAAGTCAGCAGTGGTGCATTGGACGTTGTTTCGTTTTTATTTGAAGCCAGACAAAAATTAACCAAGTACATCTTATTACATATAAATGTACACCATAATAATAATAATAATAATAATAATAATAATAATAATTCATGCCTTAGCATCCCCCAACAGCTTGCGCCAATTACAGGGGGCATCGGCTGGCCATGAGTTATTATTACGCCTGCGGCTGTAGACCGACTTAAGATGTAACCTTTCCGCATTTGCCGTGGAATTTGGAAAACTACAGAAAACCAAACTCAGATAGGAAGCACCGGGGTTCGAACCCGGTACTGCCGGACTACGAGGCAAGTGTGCAAGCCACTAGGCCACGAGCCCGACATAAACTGAATACACAAGGAAACAAAAACACGTGATTTAAGTATCACTTAAATTGATGTGTAACTTTCTTTTGGAACCCAGTATACTCAAAATAATTTTGCAACGTGCTTCCAATGACCTTACACATAGCCCAATAATTTTTTGTATATTAGCCGAGGTGAATGTAGTACATTAAACAATAGAAAAGTGTTAATAATGTAACTTCAGTACTCATTCTAGAAAACTTTTAGGACGTGTGTTGGGTTAAGATGAAGTTAGATTAAAAGTATTAAATGAGAAACATGTTTGCAATCCGTATTGAAATTTTTATATTTATACTGGTATGAATAATATATCTGTTTCATCTTATTTATGTGTAAAGTATCGAAAAATATTATTTTGAATATAGCAGTAATTATTATTGATATTGATGTTGCTGATTGCATTATATATCTTTTGTCATTATGAAGTGGTAAGTGGCTAATTCGCTCCTTGTAAATTAGGTTTACCTATTAACATCGATAGCAATCTACATTTAAGTGGATGATATATTTTGGAGCAGACTATTTTTCATACAGTGTAGTTATAAATAATTTTCGCCCTACAAATTCAAAAATAAAACGGTGGGAGTTACAGAAAGAACATACATAGATGTGTATGTATACATATGTACGCGGCAAGATCACGACAAGATTAAGGTTGCGCGGCCAATTGGGATTGGCGGGAAATTTTCTCTGTATATAGCAATGGTATTTTTTTTTAATTTTGATACAAGATTTCCTAAAAATTACAAAAATCGTTAATAAAAAAATTACCGTACCAACTATCATGATGATGTCGAGGTAATGTTTCTAATTTTAAAAAGTAAGAAAAACTATTACAAAAAAAAATAAGTTTTCAAGATTTGTTTCTAGTACTTTCTATTAACTATTTCTAAATCAGAAATATTTCAGTAACTCGGCAATACGTTTTTGTAACATTTAACAATTCTTGCATGGAAATTAAAAGAATTACTATTGTTATAATCATGGCAGTGCAACCTTAATTCAAAAGCTTAATAGAATTATGTAATATAACCAATTCTAACACATTTAACTGGAAGAAAACATCGCAGATACGGATACATAATATACAAAACTTGCACATTTACATGTTTTTAATGCCATTAAGTGGCGATGGACAAAATTATATTAAACAGTTATAATCGCCAAATGTAGATCAAGGAAAATCCTTTCCAATAAGACCAAATTTGCTAAATTTCGTTCAGGGAAAGGGCAATAATTTAGATTTATTGAAGAAATTCTTACCATTCACACGTTTCTTAAGATATCTTCGGATAGGTAGAGATTAACGAGATTAAGTTTGCAAAATTCGGTTCAACAGAACCGGAGTTATAAACGATCGTTTAAAATAAAGTTTCCCCTCCTTCCCTCTCCTTATTTGACAAAATATAAAAAATTGGTTCAATGTATAATATCCGCAATTTTTAGAAGATTTTGTGATAGACCTGAAGTTGGTAAATTTTGTATAAAACAAGAATTTAAATTTTTGGTGTACAGTTACGCCATCTAGTCATTGTACGCTTCCCATAATAATTTCCAGATGCTTCTCGGGGCCACATTAGTCAGTGATATTTTTTCCCGAAGTAGTACTATAAACCGTTCCTGAGATATGGCCGAGCGCCATTCTTATAGTTGGCCACCCGGTACATACGAAAATACGAAATAATTAAGCGTAATATCGATTAAAACGTTAATTACCGCAGCAGTGAACAGAAATGTCAATTGTAAATGTTTGCATTTACTAATATTAACGAAAAAAACAAAGGTTTTAAGATCAAAGAAAACGCATAATGGAAATGAGATAGGCTTGTGGAAAGGTGGACTAAATAAAACAAAATCAAGTACTGAAAGTGATTTACATGTTAAAGTAGATGGTACACTTTTTACAATCAAAGGGCGAGACAAGTCAGTTTACTGAATGATATTTTGACAACTAGATAATAATAAAAGCTAAACTAAAGTTGTCCACTTTTTTTTAACCGAGTGTATATTTATTTCGAAATCACACACTCTTAAATTTCTGAGGCTGACAGTGGATTTATTGCTGAAATGTGAAGAGTATTGTTCATTATTGGAAATAGGATAGGATGGTAGTATATGATATCTATATTATTATACATAGAGGAAGTGAAAAAAAAATTCGTGTGTAAAATTTTTTCACAAAAAGTAGTTCGAAGTAATTTATATGAGTTAATTTTTTGACAAAAATTAAATGAGTGCACAAAACTCAAAAACAAAGATCGATCGGAAAATTTCATATCACATTTTCTTGTTTAGAATCATCTTTCTAATGTAGTAGTAGTAAGTACACATCCATACGAAGAATAAATCCAAAAAAGGTTGGTATTAAATGCTATTATCGGTTAAAGTCTGTTTAGTAATCTATTCAAAAATTGCCAAACAACTAATAGAATGTCAAGTCTATACTCGTTTAAACATTTCCTGTCATTGCTGTAGCGTGAAGTTTACAGAACTGTATACTATCAAGAAACAGATAAACCATTAATAAATCACGTCTAAATTTATGATGTCATGAAACATACGTTCAGAAGCCCAAGTGTAAACGTTAAAAACTATGAGCGCTATAGCGCTGCATGCAGTTGCAGTGTTATAGTGTGAGGACCAAGGGTGAGGACGATTGCATTGCAGCGATTATATTCGATTGACTAACTAGCTCAAGCTCCGATCATGGACATACATGCATACATACGCTTCGTAATGGCATGGAGTACGTAACAGTGGTAACTGGTTTCATTATACAAAATACGATAGCGCGATCAAGCAGAAGGAAAAATGTCTCATTTTGAGTTTATAGTAAAATATTTCTTCGCGAAAGACGGTGTAAAGATAGAAGTTTAAAAAAATAATAAATTTTTGTTTTTATGTTTAATGCTCAAAATTACTTAAGTATGTATATGTAGCTTACAGTTATACTTATTTATTTTGTATAAAATCAATAAACAATTATTACAATATTGAGTATTTTTAAATAAATCAAAAATTTCAGTTACGGTTCGCCACGCAAATAATCCAACTGTAGCAGTAGGTAAGTTGTTTTTAACAGATTCGGCGAACTGAACGCAATTTTCTCGTCGTAAATATAGTCGCGTGTGTGCTTCTATGTTTATTGTATACAGCCCAAAGTGAAAGCTGTATGCAAAAGCTGCGCGCTTTTATGGACGCGCTAGCAAATCTCGATTCACAACGATCAGTACAGCTTAGAACTCGTAAACGTTCAGAAGTTCGGGTACTAAAATATCTATCATCCCGTCATTTCTTTGCAATAACAGGATCGGTAAAAATACCCTTCTACATTCTGAGGTATATACACCAATATAAAACAGATATTTATGACTACAGCTAGCAGATATATCTAAATACAAGTATATACCTACGTATACGTGTAATTTCAGGTAAGTTTAATGTAAGTAATAAAAACTTAGATGTTCGTGCAAAGACTTAGAGGCATAAAGATGACAAAATGTTTTGCAACTGTTGCTGCATGATCTAAGCGTTGTATATATTTATGTAGTTGAAATACTAAGAAGGGTATAAAATTATTTGATAAGTACATATATACATACATATGTGGAGGAGCAACACATTTTAGAGATGTTTCTCAATTTGGTTATTAATGTATTTGAAATATGATTGTAAATGTTATGACTGTTTTTTTAAATAAAATTGTGTGTTGTGATACGTACAGTTTTATTTAAAAGAGTTCATGAATTGTTTATGAAATTATTAGTTCATTGAAACGTATTGTTGTTTTAATGGAAGTAATGTGTAGCTATTCATAGCAGCTAACAGAAAATTTAAGTAGAACTAATTCGTCATATCTACATTGAATTCTACTAAATAGCTATATCTCATAATAGGTACATTAATATATAAGTTAAAACTATAAAAGATAGTTTTTTTATGAATTCATTTATATACAATTTGTATATAAATATATTGAAAGTTGTAACAGTAAAAATTAATTAGTGAGAATTTAAAATTGTAATTATCAAGCAAGAAAAGATACACACATATATGTGTGTACCTAATTTAAGAGCCAGTAATTAAAAAGACTGGTTATACTGAATTAAATAATCTGTTCACATTGTTTTACAACATCTCATTCGCCCTAAACCATACTTTTCTTAATTTGGAAACTGTGTATTATAAACACTATTTTTGGAACCTCATATGGTAGTTTTTTGAGTTAGAAACATAATTGATTTAATTTGTCATTTATAAGCGAAATTATTTACGCTCTTCTATCACTTTGGGTTTACCCAAAGTTCACGCCAACTTTCTTACTAATAAATAGCATGGTATATTGTTATGATTTTTTTAGGTTGCGTATGCAATTCTGCATCAAAACATACTAAGATACCTAAAAACTAACCGTTTTTGAGTTATTCAATTATAAACATTACGAAAAATTCTGTAATTTTGAAGGCATTTAACTTGAAGATCTCAGACTTGACTTGTTGCTATTTAAAATACAATACATTCAATTTACGCCTTCAAACTTATATCGATATAGGGCCGACTAAAAGTAACGTTCATTCCATATCAAAACAATTAAAAATGGATATTGTATCATTGGATACTATAGCGGAGTGGCGAATAAAATAAATAACTATGCAAAAATTTAGAAAGTTCTAGTCAAATTTTAAATATAACTCGTAAAAATTTTTAAAGTCGGTAACTAATAATGACATTAACTAAACTAATGTTCTGATGTATTTCCATGTTTATTCGAATAACTGCATAGCAGTCGCCACACTTACTGTTACTACTTTACATGGTATACTTATTTATACAAAAACGTATAAAAAAATACAGAATGACTAGGAGACGACAGAGCAAAAGCAAAATTTTGTGTATTTATTTCGGTAAAGATTCACGAGGAACAATTTTTTTATTAAGTGTTCCTCTTTACGGTTATTAAGAGGAGCGGTTGCAGACTTCCTAAATAATCTACCGCTGAATGTTTAGAGATAGTTGTTACCAAGTTGATTGTACCCTAATTCATTCATCACGCAATGTTTGTAAAAACTTAACAAGGATTTTATTTTCTACCTACGTACTGATGATTCATACATTATTTATAAACACAGTTTGTAGAACAGACATTAATCGTTTGGTATAATTCTTGTTAATTACTCGTCGGCAACGGAATTGACAATCTTATAAAGAATACCATTCCATGTTTTAATCATTCCAGTCCGTTAAATGTTATACCATGTTAACAGCAAATATGAGGAAAAGCGGCCACCGTTCGCCAGTTTACTTAAAAATCTGCTAGAAGAATGCTATCAACAACCTTAAGTGATCAGAAAACTGATACATCAAAGTAATATCCGGTAATGGCTGATGAACTTCACTTTTCGGTGCGTAGATGTTCTGTTTTATACTTTCCTTGCATTTGTCTCTTGCAATGTCTTAAACATTGAAAAAATAATATCTCTGTAATGCTTTATCTTAGCAGAATTATATTTTGGTGTAAGTAAAATTCAATTGAAGCGTTCTGAAAGCTGAATTGCAGGTGATTTACCCGATGATGATTATAAAATAATAATTTATTTAATTTAAAACTGAGTAACACTTTAATATATTGACGATTATATAACATATGCGTTGTTGTATTATTAATTACACACTTTGAGTAAAATATATAGCAATAAAAACTGTTACAATTTATCAGAAGCAATATATAAAGATAATAAGTTGTGATATCAAGTAGGTATTTTATATTTTTTAAGATACTTAATTATTTAATATAATAGAAAACGTATATTTTTGTTATGATTTATATATCCCTTCATTAGCAAATGTTGAAATTTTGAGATTGTTCGGATAGACACCTCGAAAGCAAGTATTGATTATATTGTATAGAGAGATTCACGATTAGAGGAACACAAGAGTATTCCCCTGTAACTATACAACTGTTTATTTTCCTGTTTTAACGTAGATTATTGCCTTTATTTTAACGAAATACATGTTAGCTTTAATATTACGTTATAAAATTGTAGAAACCAATATCTACATCGGACAAAAAAAAATCGTATTTTTGTTTGGTAGCTTGCTGTTTATATTAATAATGGTATTAAAAGTAATAGGTAGATCTGGATTCGTTAAATACGTAACTTAGCAAAATTATTAACGTCGCGTCGTCGATTATATTTCTTTCTTAAACATTTGCAACTCATAAAGCTCTTTATTAAATAAATATTATTTTCATACCTATTTCTTGTGTATGAGGATAATTTAAAACAATTAATAACAACTTCAGTAATTTATTACCTACACAATCCAGTAATTCTAAATTGATTGGCTATTGTAATAGTTAATAATAACAATTTGGCACAATTTTTATTTGACACAGTACGCTAACTAAAATCGGAGAATGTGTGTTCCTATTTGATTATAATTTCCTCCAAAACGAAGTGCCTATAAATTCCTTCTGCTCCATGCCACCTCTGTTAATGAGCAACTAACCTCTTATTATTAGGTGTAAATTAATATTTTATTTAACACCACAATATGAATAACCACATACAGGGTGTCGCAGCGAGACCGTTCATTAGAAGTTTATGGGATTCTGGCCAAAATATAAATTTGAAAATTTAGAATTATATATAGTCAATTATGTTCTCTTCAATGAAAATATTATTAGATTTCTAGCGCTTCCGATTATACCGAATGTCGCCATCTACTTTGTTATTTTTAATGGAACACCCTGTATATTTTTACATATTTGGATTTACCTATATTTAAGCTTTATAAATACCTTTAGCTTTTTTTAATTTGATGCGGACGTTTTGTAGTTATTCGGTTTTTTCTAAAAAAATTGCTATAGCGGACATTTATTCAAAAAATGAGAGAATGCAAACGACGAAATGTGATTTTGACGTTAGACTTTGACAAGAAATCTTTGAGAACGCGTATTTTTCATGGCACACTGTATCGATGAGTGATGTATGCAGTATGCATGTTTTCAAAAAATCTAATTATCTTCTAAACTATCAATTTTAGGAGTAGGATATGTTAGACATAAAAGATGTAAAATTTGGACGCCGAAGATGATTAAGTAATAAAATATCGGGGGTGCCATTTGAAAAAATTCAGTTATGCTTAGATATAGTAAACAAAACATTAGTGTTATTTGTAATGCAGACTAGTTGCGTTGTATTAATAGAAATAAAATATCTAATCAAATGCTGACTAGTAATAACATTATGTTTTATTAGATGTGATACGAGTTCTTTATCCATAATTGTGTCGTACATTTTGAAAACGGATGGCAATTGTGATTACACAAGCAATAGTTACTTACCTTTTGCAACTAAAGGGAGTAAATTTATTAATTAATTTATTCATTACAGCCTAACACGTGTGGAAGATAATTTTCAAACTTATTTCACTAGTACATGGTATGCACCTAATATTCATTTCATCGACATAGGATTATCCTTAACAGGAATAATGTTATCTGTTTCGGAGATCATTTCAGAGTATCATGCTTAAAAGAATCAATAACCTCTATTATGAAGTCGAATTTACGCCTTAAAGAAGGAAATGTAACTTTTATCTACGTACCTAAATTTTCTTAGATAACGTTATTGTTTTCTTAACTGAATATTCTCCTTGAAGTATATATATACGAGAGAGCGTTTTTATATTCTGGGAATGGGGATAAGGGGTGGAAATAAAAAAACCAAATTATTTTTCTTTTTCAATATATTCACCTGCAAGACAGATACATTTTTCACATCTTTCAATTCATTTATTTATACCCTCATAAAGAAATGATTTCTCTTTATCTGCAAAATACGCCGAAACTGCCTCCTTGACTTCATCATCGGCAGTAAATTTTTTACTCCGCAGCTCTTTTTTCATTTTCGGAAACAGGTAATAATCACTCGGGGCCAGGTCTGGGCTGTAGGGTGGGTGATTCACAATTTCGAAGCCCACCTTATGCAGGGCAGCTAACGCAACGCGGCTCTTGTGGACGGGCGCGTTGTCGTGCAAAAGCAGCACACCTTTCGTCAATTTTCTCCGTCTTTTCTCTTTAATGGCTGCTTTTAGTCGCTCTAATATTGAAGCGTAATATTCTCCGGTTATAGAAACACCTTTATCTTTATAATCAATCAGCAATATTCTTTCCGAGTCCCAAAATACCGTTGCCATGAGTTTCCCAGCTGATTGTGACACTTTAAATTTCTTGGGAGGTGCTGTGCCCTTTTTATGCCACTGCATGGAGTCTTGTTTGGACTCAGGTTCATAATGATGAACCCAAGTTTCGTCTCCAGTAACAATTCGACTCAATACACCATCCTTGTCTTCATTACAGAGGTCCAAAAATGCACGCGAACACTCGCGCTGTTGTTTTTGCGGCGGCGTGAGCATTCTCGGCACCCATCTTGTGCTGACCTTAGACATGCCGAGATGATTGTGGATGATTTAAAAAATTGTTGTATCGGATACTCCAACCATTTCTGCGAGTTGATTCTTCTTTAGTCGAGCATCTTCGAGTACAATTTTTTCAACTTTTTGGATAAGTGCTGGCGTGGTCACCTCAATGCTCCTGCCCGGCCTCGGGTCGTCTTCAAGGGATTCCCTTCCTTGTTTAAATAAACTATGCCACTTGTACACCATGGTTTTTCCTGGACAAGAGTCGCCGTAAACCAATGACATCTCATTCATTATGGTCGCGACTGATTTTCCTTGCCTGGTAAGGAACTTTATAACGGCACGATTTTCGATTTTTTCCATACTTCACTTTTCACTCCTGATTATGATACTTGGTTGACGATAGCTCAAAGACTAACTGTCTAATCCGATGGTTCTTCATCTCTTTCCCAGGGTTGGACTTGTTTGCCCCTGAACCCTCTAAGCTCTGTGAATGGCCCTTCTGGCCTGTCGATGTTTGAAGGGTGTTTGGGTTAGTATTAACCCATGAGTATGGTAACCTCTGGCGGTACATCTTCCATGAAGTGTCAAATCATCTGGTAGTTCGATATCTCTCTGGCCCTTCTGATCTTGACCTTTGGTGGTTGACGGTCCGGGTCCAGCTCCGTTAGATACGATATTAACGGGTTGGCGGAAGAACAGGCTCTATCGAATGTTTTATCCGCCAAAGTTGTTAAATAGTCCTTAAGCGACGGGGTGTTGAGGTCGGTTTGCAGCTGTGCGTTTCGTACGAACCAAGGGGCTCGAGCAACCATTCTGAGGATCTTATTTTGCTGAACCTCCAAATTCTTTAAATGGGTCTTCGCGATACTCGACCAGGAAAGAGCGCCATACGTCAGGATCGGCCTAAGAAATGTCATGTACAGGAGAATCTTGAATTTCAGCGACAAGGGACTTCTTGAACAGAGCAGTGGGAGAAGGGCAGTCTAATAACAATGAAACTTCGTATTTATACTAATTATGAGTCGCTGCACAGGCCACGCCCCCAATGCGCCTAATCACCGCCCTACAACCCGCTCATTCCGCGAATATAAAAACGCTCCCTCGTAATTATGGTCCTTGTATATATTTTTGTAATATTTTGAACCTTTTTTTTGTATGAAACTGTAAATTGATGAATAATCAATCAATTTGCTTTACTGGAGAAGTTTTCACGACATTTTTATTGGAATAAATTCATTTTTAATTGAATGTTGTTTCGTTGACCCACCAGTGGAAATACATCAGATAATAAAAGATAAATTTCGCCAAAATTTTGAGTTGTTCCGCTTTCGGAAATGAATTAATCGTAAAAATATTATCACCATACCATGATAATTCGTAGTAGTAAATTGGAATAATAAAACATATGTTATGTAGATGGACACAAAGTCACATGCTAGCCAAAGTAAAGTTACTTTGATTTTGGTGCTCAGCTCACAAATCGCTTCTCTATGGTTTAATATCAGTACCTATCAATTCAGCCTTACTTGAATAGTTAGTAGTAGAATATAGCAAAAAATTATAAAACCTACTTAATGGATCTAAAAAATACAATACTACATTAAATAAGCATTATAAAATCGAAGACAATCTTCAAAAAACCTTAATTTTGTGCTGATATAATGTTGTACTATAGTATAGTGTAGTTACTATACACTCGTTCATTATAAACTTGCCGATATGCAGCTCGTTTCCTAAACTTCAACTCGTACGACAAAATAATAAAATTATAGAGTATGAAATTTTCTACAAAAGTCCGGGAAATCACTATTCAAACTGTTATTGTTTTCGAGTTATACCAATGACAAAGGTGCGATAAAGTTAATTTTGTCCATCATTAAATCGAACACCGACCATAGAACTTTCGTTTGTACTACATACTGTAAAATAACAGTAACATGGAAAAAATACATTTTCCGTTGCTTGAACAACTTCTGAAATGAATAAATTAATGTGGCTGTTGCTTAAAGTCTTCAATGTAGGTACCAGAAAAAGGTACCTACAATAACGCAGAAAATAAACAATTGTTGTATTGTTTACGCTTAACTATTTCATTTCCTCTGCTTTTTTGTCTAAATATAAATTGCTTTTGTGTATCCTAAGTAAAGTTTGTTGCCATGAAAAAGGATATATAATATTCAATTTCAAATACGATTCGAAACACAATATTATGGTAAACACGACTTATGTATATTGCTGAAAAGACGCAATAACTGGAATGTGTATTTACTTATAACACAAAATATAGTTAAGCCTAAATGCGTTTAATAATGCCAATGTGATGTCATTGATTAAGTGACTGTCTCCAGAAGTTGCCACCGAATGACATTTTCCATTTTGAATTTCTTTCAGCTGAGTAAAAGCTGATGACAAGATGTAGGGTTATTTGACATGGCAGATGAAACAATATTATTTTATTATACTCTATAATGCAAACAGAAGTCAATGGTGTGGTGTTTTACGGGCAAGACACCTTTATGAAAAACTAATATCTTCCTCGATATTCACAAAAAACGTATTTTTTGAGATTATATTGATCCACTTTGAAACGGAACACTAGATATCGTATTATGCTGTCTTATTAGAGATTTTGTAGTCACAATCTGGAAATGATTTGGAGTGGTTTTGTCAATCGTCAATTACTACAGCATTAATCGCAAAGATCGTTATTTTTCATTGTATGCTTCTACCATGCAACGTATAGCCCTCATTGAGTTTAAAAGGAGCTTTGTATATAAATAATACCTTTAATTATCAATTTCAAAACACGGTCGTAGTGCATTGAAGACAAACCAAAGTACATTTTATAAGGCTATAGAATGTTAATAATTCACAGATTTCAAGAGTGTGTTATGTATAATTATTAATTAATACTGTGAATTATATTAACTTAGATTTCTAAAAAATTGTACTAATAACTTGTTTTAGTAAAGAGTAAAAGTATCACACAATAAAATCAATATTGGAAATAAACAACTGCCAGATATTATGTAGGTACACAAAGAATAACATTTGAAAACGTTCTACAATTTAAGTTTGCTATATGTTTATTTAAATTTCTCTTTGAACTTATATTGTTGTTCTAATGATTCAATTAATGGTTCTCATTGTTCTACGAGATTATTTAACGTCTCTGAAACTAATCAAACGGTTAGTTAACAATGTGGTTACTACGTTTACAGCACTGGCCACTGAAATCAATGATTGATGTTGTTAATTAATTGACGTCACCACTTGACATCATATCACTGAGAATGTATACGTATGTTTTTCTTTATTTGTTTTTGATCATTTCTTGATACAGTAATAGCTCCAACCATAACCAGTATAACAAGAATATGTAATTCATATATGTTTTTAAATTATTTGAATGTTGTATTTTTAAAAATTTTTCACAATTAGATATGATGTTAGTCTAGTGCGTATTTGTATATCTAATTATTGGTATATCAAATACGTCACTCTAGAAGAATGATAAAAAAGTTGTCTAAAGAAAATAGCTAACAGTTGTGCATTCAACATTGTAAATCTGTAGCGTTTTCTAACTGTTTATTTATCGTATGAAGTGATTATATGTAGATACATATTTGTATCGAAGACATATTATTTGCTTCTATGAAACATCAATTGTAAATTTCACATTTTTACATAATTTACAAGTTTCGATAATGTGAACGGTTTTGTATTACAGTAAGCTACAATTTACTATACTATACTTTATTCCTTCTACTTAAGTTTTCTGACTAAAACTCTCTGACTAAACTTGAATTTCAGTATGAATGGACATGAAACAACAAACACAACAAATACTACATAACAAAGACTATTCTTGCCTGACCTATTTCTTGCAATTAGGTGCATACATGACACGTTCCTAATTATTTTATCTTATAACCAACTACTTTGCATAAAGTGCGATTATCACAGATTTGATGACGTTTATTATTGCTGATTATGGCACTTAAGTCAATAAAATTCTATTTTATGGAATTTATAAAATAGTATAGGCCTAATAAAACACATGCGTTTTACAATTCATAGCTACCTCAGACTTTTAAATTTTTGTTGAGCAGTTAACTGCAAGATACAAGATGTATAATGAAATAAAATTTGGTTCTATAACTATGTTCATATGGGTGGATAAATTTTTATAAAACATTAGCATGATACCATATTCAGTGAGCCGTTTAAAATGAGGTGTTACTTGACCTCCTATTCCATTTAAAATTTTGCTACTATATCGCCCCCTGTCGTCAATCTTTGAAACTAAATAGAAATTTTACTTCAAGAGTGTAGTATATAATATTTCATATTAACGATCCAAAACTGGAACCTCTCTATTAAACCCATAATTGAACCGATCAAAAGTTAGCAGGGGGGAAAGAACACTTTAGAGCCGCACTGTATATTAATACAAAAGGTTCAGAATCAATTTAGGAGCAATCGGCTGGTCTTCCTGAACTAGTACTTATAGGCTAATATTACAGCATATATAAGTATAAGTACAGAAACAACAATGACACAACCTAGACGTAAGTATATACACAAACACAATACAATAATTGCAAGATTAATAGTAATAAGAGTAATAAAACAATGAAAGACATCATGCCAGACGAGACACGCGCCTAGATCATAACCAGTTATATTAGATGTAAAATATTGCTTAGGTAGCTGAGATGAAAGCGCAGATAGATATATGTTATAGAACAGATAACAGACGAAATTGAATTTAAGGATTTAGCTACGCTAGGTATATGAAAATGACCTTTTAAAAAGTTCTAGGTGGTGAGCTAGAGGAATTTATATAAAAAATCTTGTACCGCCCAGCCACCGATAGTCACTATGCGCGAGCTTTACACCAAGAACACACAAATGATATACATACATACATATGTATGTACCATCTTTGGCAAATTAAATGCGAATTTTTCCGGGAGGAATTTCCATTTACTAAATGAAGGCTATACTTTGAAGCAAATTTAATTTCTCTAAAAGAGAGTACTGCTTTGATGAACTTCTTTAGAGTAATTAAATTCACTTTAAAGCAAAGCCTTTATTTACAAAATCAACATTTCCCGATAAAAAAATCGCATTTCAATTGCCAAAGATGGTACATATAAAGCTAATATTACAATACGGTGTAGTAGGTCTAATTTATCAAAGAATGTTGACATTACTACAAAGTATTATCGATTATAATTTGAAAGCGTTGGATTACTTCTTAAAGCTAATTATAATACTAGCCACAGTAGTTTTAAATGCAGCAGAAATGTGTCAATAGCATTATAATCCAATTTTCCGTAGTTGAAAATTTCTCTGATCGATAAGGAAACAGGGAAGCGGTTTGGTTTCAATTTCACTTTTTAATGTCGTCATTGTTTCCTGTAAAATATCGATCTTAACAGAACTTTGTATACATGAAGTGGTCGATATAGTATATATTATAAAATAAATATAACCTTTACTTCTTTTGAGAATCTATTTTTAACACTGCAGTTCTCCTTTTTTCAGGTAGGTAAGTTATTTATTCGGTTGTATTCGTGATTTATACTTTACAATTGTAGTTTAACATATGTTTATGTAGTATTTTAAAATCTGTAGTTTTGAAGTGATCTTAGCTCTATCTAATTGCAAAGAAAAACCTTTTATATTTTGATACTTAAAAACGATAATATAAATCGCTAATAATAAGTAAAAATTAGAATAGTAATCTATATGCATTCGGATTTAATTAATGCAAAGTTGTACAGTTAAATACATAGCCTTTGAGTGGTACCAGCTTTTATACACATGGCTAATAAGAATTTTCAAAGCCTTGATTTATTTTTAGAAACGTACTATCTACATGTAAACTTACGGAGCTAATAGTACGGTATGCATCGTAAGATGTTATTATAACCAGAACAGGGCTATTGCATTTTTATAACTTCGCTATTAATTATATTTTATCCCATCGGAAATCCCTTTGTAATATTTCCATAACTCGTAAACATTACGTAGCTTATTTTTAAAATAATTGAAACCGGCTACAATTTCAGACAAAATAACTGTGTAAGCCAATTTCTAGCGAGGGAGCGTCATAATCCTTCTGCTTTATAAGTTTTAAGAATAATCGTAGTAGTGGATTTGTATACAATTTTGTTTTCATCTTTTAACAGGAAAAAGAAACCGTAATTATATTATTCTGAAACAATAAATACAAAAATTCCCTGTAGCAAATTCAGCTTCAACACTGTAAACAATGCATTAAGTACTCATAAGTTTTTGTCAGGTATGCTAGTCATTGGAAGTGTAGTCAAGGCGAATAAAAAATGTAATGAGACTGATACTTTGCATTTCAAACATTACCTATTTGCATTTAATACATATATTTTAAAATGAAAGGAAGAACAGCTTCACTTTAAAAATATGTATTGTTGTTACCATGTTTCAATATTCAAATTCTTTTACCACAAATGTTTTTTAAGGAATGTCGGCTCCTAGCATGATAGATTTTTTATGAATTACCTGGTAGTCTTCACATTGAAAACTGTATTAATAAATATAACATTATGTATTAAATTAAACATTTTACAACTCTTTTTTATTAATTGTAAATAATAGTATATTGTACACATAACAAAAATCCAATATGCCAAGCTAGTGCTGGTTGTAAATTCAACTTCTCTTTTTGTTAAATAACGCCTATAATCTTTATTTATGTATTCTTTACCATTGTCTGCAAATAATGTTCGTATATTATGCTCGAATTTGTTTTTGCATTATTAACTAAATTCTTAAAACCAATTAAAATATCAGACTTATGGTTTGCATACGCTTTTCAGTCAGTAATGTCACCTTTAAATAATATAAAGTGTTATAAACTCTCACTGAAGATTAAGACATTAGAACACACAAATCGCTGTGAATAAGTTTACCTGGTTTATAGCATTTTGATTCCGCTTTTCTGAACCGTAATTGATGTTTACTTAGATGTTCATTTAGATTTACATGCCAAATCAATCCATATGTCACATTTGATTGTTTTAACATTTACATGTCGCATATATGTTGAATAATTCTCGAATTTGTTATTACGTTACTACGTTTGTTTGAATTTGTTGTGTTATTAGGAGTATATATATACATATATTGATGATAAAGCAAGTATAAAAAAAATTAGTATTAAAACGATTTTAAGACTATTTTAACTGCTATAACTTTATTTTAAAATTATATAGTCAATTTTAACAATGAAAAGTTTTTTGGCGTAAATAATTATAATGTATTTTTCTACAACCGCCAATCAATATACACAAGGCAATATTTTTATTTACATATGTGTGTCTATGTTCGGCAAACGAAGTTTCATGGTTTGATGCTAGACATAGATGTATATTTTTAAATAAAAATATTCCTTATATTGATTGGCGATTGTAATGTATTTTTCTAACGAACGATTATTATGTCAAGCGTTGTTCCTCACTCCATTGTCGCTTGGCAGATGTGTATCCATGCCTTAGGTAACTGAAAAAAGATAATAACGTTAAATTAATGCAATATTTACCAAACCATAGCTTGCTATCTGATCTGGCTCTTTCTAAGTTTAATAATTAATTTATATTAAACTGCGTAGTAGGGCTGGGCGATACCGACATTTTTCGATACCAATCAAACTATCGATACTTACCGATGTATCGATTCCGTGCAGTATCGATTCCAGTACTGGAATCGGTTAAGTATCGACAGGTATCGATACCTCAAATTGATTCCTTCTATTACAAGTTACAGAAAATTTCTCATAGAAGTATATTATAGCTTGGTAGTTTACTTGCCTTGGATGCATATTCAAGTCTAAATATTAGTTTACGTTATCTATGGTATCAAATGTACTATATTGTGATACTGTGGCTTTTTTATAACAATTATTGTTATTGTACGCGAATAATTACACCTACCCTTATTCATTAATATTTGAGTCAATATATGAAAACTAGTTTCATAAATATTTGTCTAAAAATGATTTTTTACGATACTGTAGTTGTTACCACAGTTCTTTGGTATCGATACCTAGGTATCGTATTGGTATCGATTCCAAGGCATCTATACCCAAGTATCGATTCGTTCAAATCTCTTATTAAAATATTATCTCAATGTTAGAGAATGATAAACTTTTCGAGTCGGTATAATTGATGATTTATCCGCATATGTACGAATCGGTGAGTTTTGAGCTCAGTAGCCGTTTGATGTAGAACGGCGGTGTAGAAAATTAATCCCGAAATGACGTGTTTTTAGAAGATTGGAGAACAATTGGTGATCATCGGTTACATAAGCCCGTGAGCTTGCGGCAAACGGTCTCTTTTAATAGAACGATTCGTCCAGAGCGTTACCTCCATGTAAATTTTTCTAACAGCGCTAAGAACTTAACGGTGCACCATTAAAACACCTAGATTTCTATCTAGATTTCGATTAATTACAAACTTTCTACGAAGAAGACGTTCACCAGGTACCAGCGGGCGAAAAACAAAAAGCTTTCGAAAAAGACACACACATTCAAATACTCTTAACATAAGGTAAAGTATTTTAATTAATTTTTAAATTCCTAAATTTACGAAATACGAGTACCTACCTATATATATTTTATTGGAGTGAAAAATATTTTTCTTTTTAATTTAAAATTATTTTTCTTAAGTAAATTGAAAGGTAAATTTTTCTAAGCATAAAAATACTATTTAAAGACAAAAAATAAATTGTTTTTTTATAGAATTTAAAAATTTTAAAGAAAGTTAACTTGTAATAAAAATTGAGTCCAAGTCCAAATAGTAGGTATTTTAAGTTGAAAATTTTCTCCAAAATTTGAGAATTTTAACGGTAATAAACCAATTTATGGCGATTTCCACGAGGTATAAAATATTGTAAACTATTTTTCTAAAGGTAATTAATAAATTATATATTTTTTTGTAAAACATATTTCTGTCTTGTTTTGAATTTTTTTGTGATTTGTAAATTTTCACCTGGGTATTTTCCCACGTAGGATATGCTTTCGTATTTTGTTCACTACAGGCGCTGTAGTGTTAAGAACTTGCGAACCCTGAGATTAATATATTTATTAATTAATTAAAAGTTAAGAGTTACCGATAATCCCAGTAGTATTACCTGTATTTTATTTCATTTTATAGAAACACTACTATTGGTTAAAATATGCCCTTTTAACTTTATCATAATATAAAATACCAAACAGACATTCTAAGGGAGAGTGAGAGATCATTAGTAGAATTGTACAATCGTGTCCGCGGGGTATCGGATAACGAACGTGGTCGCCCGTACATACTATGTATGTATATCGGTAGTCAGCCAACTGCCCAGACACAATTACATAATAATACAACAATACAAATAATACATAATTACATACATAGTCATCATCGTTATCATCAGTAATAGGATGTAACCTATTTATTCAGTCTGGGAAGTATCGAGAAATCCTGCTTCGTCTCGATAAATCCTAGGTCGGCTCTGGACTGGTATTTTCGGTATTTTCCGATGCTATTTTGATTATATATTTCTTCTATATTTCACTGCGTTCTTCTATTTATTACCAATACTATAGCCCGCTTTCCTTTTCTCTTGCGAAATTATTAAAGTCGCTTTACTTCTACTCTGCTCTACAGGTCGCACAACTAGGAACACAACAAGCTGCTGTAAATTTAGTGGGAATTTTAAAGGCATTTGGCGTAAAAGTGTAAGAGGTTTGATTTATGTTAACGAGAATATAAACACTGTTGTTGTGCAATATATGAATACGACAGAATTAGATACCGATAGCAGTATTATTTTGTAAGATCTAAAGGCCTAAATTGTTTAAACATTCAAATGCTATCGTTGTGAAAGTGATTCGGTAGAGATGAAATACGGCAATATTTATTAATTTTTTTCATTTAGAATAATAGGTCTGTTGTTCCGAGATGTCGTTGGAGGAAAGGCCGTCTTATAGCTTCGATAATACAGACAAAAGCAATTCACACTACTATTAATATAAAATGGTATTTGAATATGTTTGGAGGCAACTTACTTCGCGGATTATCGCAATATCATTCCCCAACGAGATGTCCGGTTGTAATACTCATGTACTTCTTTTTACGGAAGTACTTGGCCAATAATTGACTATAAATATTTGTCCTACGATTTGCAACAGAATAATCATATGTGTCAAAGAGATTTGACACATTCAGTATGCAGGATTTGATTTAAGATAGATTTCAAATATTAACAAAATATTCTCATAACGTCTTGTAAAATAGTCGTTTAGGTTTCAAATACCTTACTGTGACCCATTGACCTATTGTGATTACTCACTTCCATTAGTACCTTTCCAATCCGATTACTCTCAACGAATCCTAAAATTGATTTAAATGCTGAAAACTTAGTCGAACTAGTGCTTTGTAAAGTATATGCTCAACGGTCCCAGTACAGAGTTCACAGAATTGGCATACGTCTTAATTTACTTTGCCCATCTTTTTGTGATGGTATCTTAGAGGGTAATGACCATTTAGTAGATAAGTCTCTTAAACTCTGACTTTCTAAGATCAAATAGCTTATTTTTCCTATTTGACGAGAAGTTTATAGATGTTTTCTTTTGTGTTGGTTTTGCCTCATAGTAACAAAAAGGTCGTCTGCATAGCCTTAGACGTTAAGGCTGTCTGAGCAAGCCATCAATGACCAAAAACTAAGGGGTAGAAGATAATACTCCTCTTTGGAGGCACCTCGTTACCGTTAGAAGGTTATATACCTTATCTATTCTTCGCTTCGCTGATTCGTTACAGTTCGATAATAAGCTGCATCCATTTCAGTATTATGGTTACGTCGACGATCTTATAAAGTTATTCGCCAGATGTTGCTCAGTTTGTACTCATCTTCTCGGTTGAAGTTACTTGGATTTTTCATAATTTCCAGTGATTTTCGTATCAGTCTGGTATTGCGTAGTTTTGGCCAAGACTTTAACGCTGTCATAATTAATGCGATTGTCCCCATCTTGAAATAGGTGTTCAGTTACTGCAGATCTTTCCCTATATCCACGTTGGGTATCCCGGTGGTGTTTCTTAATTCTGCATTGGATGCTCCTTTCTGTCCGTCCGATGTAACTTTTTCCGCAATTGCATACAAGTTCGTATATTTGTTTGGTGTATAGCAGTGTTGAACCGTGTTGTAATATTCTTCTTATCTAACGTTTTCTGTAGTCTGTCAGTTATTCCAGCGATATATGGTAGATATAGTACATATGTATGTTATTGGTTCTTGTTAACTTACATTTTCCTTCTTCTTCTCTTTGCGTCTTTGTTGTATGTCCTTGGTTTTGTAACCGTTCTGCCGAAATGCGTTGTGTACATGTAGGATCTCAGATGATCTGTGTTCCTTATCGGTTATCTTCTTTATTCTATTGCTTATAGATGATATCGAAAATTTCTACGGGGCGAGTCGACTCTATTATAACAGCTTTCGCGTTTTGATCGCGTCATAGTAGTGCAATATACAGGATGTCTCAGCGAGACCGTTCATTAGAAGTTTATGGGGCTTTGGCCAAAATATAAATTTGAAAATTCAGAATTATATACAGTCGATTATGTTCTCTTCAATGAAAATATTATTAGATTTTTAGCGCTTCCGGTTATACCGGAAGTCGCCATCTATTTTGTTATTTTAATAGAAAATCCTGTATATTTTTACAAATTTGGATTTACCTACTTTTAAGCTTTATAAATATCTCCAGTTTTTTTAATTTGATTCGGGCGATTTTTTCTAAAAAAAATTACTATAGCGGACATTTATTCAAAAAATGAGAGAACACTCGATTTTTCGGATATCAATTTAGGATTCATAACATGCTTAAACAACATGTTGGAGTATATTTTAGCGCTGAGAACGGCTGCCTACATTGGGTGGTTCGTGTACTATGGCACGTTAAGTCTTCGAAATTTTGAAGAACCATAACTCAATTTTTTCAAATAGCACCTCCCATATTTTATTACTTAGTCGTCTTCAGCGTCCAATTCTACATCTTTTACGTCCCACATGTTCCATACCCAAAATTGATAGTTTAGGAGATAATTAGAATTTTTGAAAAATAACATAACTCATCGATTGTGTGCCATGGAAAATAAGCGTTTTCAAAGATTTATTGTCAAAGTCTAACGTCAAAATCATACTTCCTCGTTTTATGCTTGGGAATTATATTTAATTATCCATTAAATGCCTTTACATTATTGCTATAAAGAGCTAAAATGGATAACAATAATGAAAACAATGTTTACACAAAGCAAGGAATTCTGAATGTATTTTTTAAGAAATGGGTGTAAAAAACTAGAAAGAAATTATAATAATTGTTCAAAATGGTGATCATTCGCATTAAAGCACAGTGTTAAGCGTAAAGAAACACCCTCAAGTGTTGCTCTTTGTACATCTGAGAAGAGAGTATGTATGTCGAATGCTGTTTGCACACATGCTTTTAACTACTCCCTCGTGGTCGCCGATGTCTGGTAGACCAGATCTTTTATACGTCCCCAACGGAAGAAGTCCACAGGTGTCATATCTGGAGATCTTACAGGCCAATTCCTAACCGCCTTACCCACCTGTCTTCGAACATTAAGGTATTTATCCATTTTAACTCTTTATAGCAATAATGTAAAGGCATTTAACGCGTAATTATTAACTCGCAAGCATCAAACGAGGAAGTATGATTTTGACATTAGACTTTGACAATAAATCTTTAAGAACGCTTATTTTCCATGACACACTGGATAAGTATCGATGAGTTATATGTGTATTTGAAAAAAAATCTAATTATCTCCTAAACTATAAATTTTGGGTATGGGACATGTGGGACGTAAAATATGTAGACTGCTGAAGACGACTACGTAATAAAATATTGGGAATGCTATTTGAAAAAATTAGGTTATGGTTCTTCAAAATTTCGAAGACTTAACGTGCCATAGCAAAGTAACCACGCAATGTAGGCAGCCGTTCTCGGCGCTAAAATAAACTCCAACATGTTGTTTAAGCACGTTATGAATTCTAAACTGATATCCGAAAAATCGAGTGTTCTCTGCTTTTTGAATAAATGCAGCAAATTTTTCTAAAAAATTTTTTTCTAAAAAACGCCCGAATCAAATTCAAAAAACTAAAGATATTTATAAAGCTTAAAAATAGATAAATCCAAACATGTAAAAATATACAGGGTGTTCCATTAAAAATAACAAAGTAGATGGTGACTTCCGGTATAACCGGAAGCGCTAGAAATCTAATAATATTTTCATTGAAGAGAACATAATCGACTATATATAATTCTGAATGAACGGTCTCGCTGAGACACCCTGTATATATATATTTATAGGTATACAATACAAAAATAAATTAAAAACAAAATAAAGTAAAATAAAAACACAAAATATACAAAATCTATTAAACTCGACTTTTCACCACTATTTTAAGTGCATTTTCAGGAGCAAAGAGTGGGTAGATTTGCTCCTCTAGTATGGTTTATACGTCGAGTTAACGTGTACCCCTTTCTCCAGTTTTTGCTTCTGAATAAGTTACTTATATTAGTGGTGAATCTTCGAGTTTAGCAGATTTTCTTTTTTGTGCTTGTATTTTAGTTTATTTTTGTATTGTATGTATATTACATTACTATGACGCGGTCAAAACCCCTAATCCTTCATAATTTATGCTTGTTGATAGAATATAAAACGATTACAATATTCTATTTTCAATCGTGCAGATACTTATTCTAATAGACTTGAAAAATTTCTGTTGATATCATTGTTCTGTCCTATTGTAATAACTTAATCTCACTTTTGTTTAGGTGTTTTTATATTTCAAACAATTACGAGAAATGTAGTTCAAATAGACTATGTAATATAAATAATATTTTACAAGAATTAAATAATTTCAATTTCAATGAATCGTAAATTAAATCAGTGATTACGTATTAGGTGTGGCAAGCATCACTTTATTCGCCTGATACGAGTATTTCATGCAAGACTTGCATGCATAATTCGAAGGCAATGAGCTTCTAACCGCTAGAGCTAAAGTTAAACATCGAACCGCGATAGTATCGGTAAATGATATTTCGGAGACCTTTTCTAGGTCACCTCATCTAATACCATACTCGCACGCTTACATATAGAAGGTACCCGAACAAATAACACTGACTGAGTGATGGGAGGGTGTGTTCTCTTTAAGAGTTCTATTGAGAATACACGTACTTGGACGGTCTATTTAAAACCTAGCAGAAGATTTATGTATAGGTACTTTCAAGGAATAAGTGTTAAGCGAACGACGACGATATTATCAGAGGATTCTATTATCAAATATATACGAGTATGTCTATTGGTCTACACTTCTTTGTCGGATACAGCCTGTTCGGTCAGCGGATGTGGTGCAGCGATAAGAAAAAGCTGATTTCATATTATCCTAATTTATGTTTTTACCAATATTCAATAATCCTTGCATACTACCTCCTGATAAATAAATGAGTCAAACAGTTAAATTACAAATTCCGTTTGTTTAACTAATTTATTACAGGTTTATAGTAACTAGTATTACATATTTAAATGAATAACTTCCACGGTTCGTGTCTCTATTATGAGGGCTTCCGAGTTTTAACTGCGTCATAGTATACATATATAATATAATATACAGGTGCCCACTTAGTGCATGACGGCCAATATCTACAAAAATATTCGTGTTCAATACGATTTTACAACAAATAATAATGCAAAGATGTTTAAGCTTTTGTAGAAACAAGCCTACTACAATAAAAGAACTACTACAATATAGATGGAAATATTACACCTAAGAACCTAATGATAATAAAACTTGTTGGATTACTGTTTGAACAGTGAACATATCGAACAATTTCGTTAATTGTATTTTTTAATTTTTTGAGTTTTCTTGTTTTAGAATAATTTAGATTGTGTTGTTATGTTGTAGAGTAATTTAATTTAATTCTGCGTTTTACGAATCCATAATATCCAGCGTGTTCCATTTGAATTAACGGAGATTTTTTATATTTCTCTTCGTCAAATTTGACATTTCTGCACACCCTTTATACTGTAGGCCAGTTTCTGCCCTGGTGTTTTGAAGAACAATTATTGCCTAACATTTGATCAAAAAGTATGTTTTTCTGTTAATTAGCAAAACCAAAATATTTGCTATATTATAATTTACAAAAACTTACTAGAAAAACGTAGTAAGCCAAATATCTCAAAGACCGTCAGATTTTTCGTATGAATACCATATATGCAATGCCTTTTATTTTTTATGTAAATTCAAAATAAATGATAAAAAATATAGGTTTATACTAAAAAAAACAAAGTTGCCTTCTCTGTAGAGGATATAGAACTCTCTGTATAATCGGCACTGTTTTAAGTTTGTAGAACTTGAGAAAACTAGACACATAAAATAAAAAAGATTCAATTATCTCTCTTATCAAGCAAGATATAGATTTCCGTGCACTAGGTGGGCTCGACGTTTTACTATATACTAATGTAAGCAGCAGCAAAAATGCGTAGGGGATACAAGTAGGCCACGGTAACTTAAGGCATCAATCACGCTAGAGACGAAAATCTTCTGGTGGGTCATCAATGTCAGAAGGTCACCGTAACTCGATGTTAGAGACAAAAACCTGATCAAAACAAATCCTGTGGCTCGTGTCGAGAAAATGTTCAGCTAAAGCTGAGTGAGCTGAAGAATGTGTCGGGTGAATAGTACGGGTTATGGGTTGGGAATAGGAAAAAGTCGCTGGGGGCTAAGTCCAGTGAATATGGAGGATAAGAGACTAATTCGTAGCGAAACTCATTGAATTTGATGAATGAGCCGGTGCATTGTCGCAAACGAGGCCGTTTCTCCTTCAATACTGCATCGAATCGGGACAATAAATCACTGTAGTATTGCCCCATGATCGTCCTTCTCTTCTGCGGATAGTCGATGAGAATCACATCTTGGAAATCCCAAAAAATGGTTTGCTTTCTTCGGAACTGATTCGTCCGGAAATGTCCACTGCTTCGACTGTTCCTTGGTCTCCGGTACCCATCTCGCCGAAAGCTTTTTCAAAATTTCGTGTTGGATATGGCCAACGGGTTCCTCTCAGATGCTTGTTGTCTCTGCTATTGCTTTCAGCTTCAATCGGCGATCGGCTAACACGACATCATGAATCTTGTCGACCATTTTATCGTTGGTAGCGGATGTTGGGCGTCCACTGCGTGGTTCGTCACTTGTGCTTGTGCGGTCACGTTTGAACTCGATCACCCAGAGGCTGATGGTCGAAAATGGTGGAGTAGATCCGCCATGAACCTCTAGCGAAATATTTTGAATTTCCGTGGCCGTTTTCCCAGCCATTCAGAAGTGTTTTATTACTGCACAAAGTTCTATTTTATGCATTTTTGCGAAATCGCCTGACTTGCTGCACAAAACACACTCTTAAACAACAACTATTGACAGTTGCTATAAAAAAGGTTGCCCTTGCCGACTAATGAATCCACTTCAACTTTCGTGCACCGCTTTTGCCGATTCCGGAAACATTTCAGGTCATCGTATTAACGAGCGTATAATGTAGGTTGTTACTGTAACAAATTTGTACCTAACAAATTCACTAAATTTTGTTAGTAGTGTTTTTTTGTACTAGTAATGGAAAGTTGCCACTTTTCCATTAAATAAAGCGGAATTTTTTTGAAATTACTGCTTTTTATTTATTTTTCAGATTGATATAATTGCTTCTTTCAGGTTTGAACCGGTGCATTGCAAAATATACACGAAGAAATAGCATAGATTTTTTTGGCGAAAATCTTTAAGGGTACACGAAATACTGAACATTTTGTTTACGTATAGTTTTAAAGTAAGCGAATCAGAATAAATCTCGATGTATTTAAAACAGTTGCCTAAAGTAGTTTCTTTAGAAGTTTTTTTTTATTAGGAAAAATTTCAACAGTTTCGTGTTATAAAGCGTGAATTCGTATGATAAAAGTAATTTAATCGTAACGCTTCTTTAACATACGCTAATGTCCTGCTAAAGATATATGCGCCCACACGAGTTCGCTAACATTGACGTAAACGTTTGACATTTTTGAAAATATCATATATTTGTCCTATTTCTACTACGTAACGCGCTTTTGTCGTTTGAATATAATAATGAGAGATTTATTTTTGTATGTTTGAGGCTAAATATTGTACCATGAATATCGTATAAGGTTTATTCTTTTAAGAATAAACGAACGTATCTATACCTATGAACAAGAAACATAAAAACAAAAGTTTTATTTATTTTTTTTAATTACAATAGCGACAATAAAAGATTAGCAAATTACAAAACGCAAAAATTGAAGTATTACAGATGAATAATGTTATAAATATCATTAGAAAATTAATTTTGAAAACTTCTAAAAGAAATGATAGCATAATAAATATAATTATAGACAAGCAGATTAGACAGATCTTGAAAGAGCAAGTAGATCTAAATGAGAAATTGTAAAGATTTCATTCAACAATTACTATATACAGTAAGTTTCCAATGTAGCTTAGGTTATACTCACTTTTAAAGAAAAGGCGCTGTCCCTGTGAGAAAAAGTATGTCCATCTCTATTTCTTAACGAGCTACAGCTTTGATGTTAACAATAATCGAATTTTCGGTGGCACCAGAAGCGATTGTAATTTTTTTAGTGAAACATTCTTTGTTTTGTGAAGTTGACCAAAAAAGGAACACATAAAGATATTAAGGACAAAGTTTGGAAAAAAAGTTTCTGGGCAATAATATGATCACACCAATTATCATTTTTTTATATTTATATTTTTACATAAATTATGCTGTCAAATTGTTGAATATTAATATAGTATCCTATAAAGACTTGCACAATATTTTATTATCGTATATAGGAGATGCATGTTTTTTGGACGACTTCAGTGTTCTTAGTGTCATTTTGTTGCGTTTCTATTAGTTAGTTTTGTAAAACCTTTTCGGCACATATGTCTAGATGTTTTAAATAGAAAGTAGAATTTGTCTTGTATCATTGGACGTGATATTCAATTATATTTCTAAAAATGTCAAAATGTGTAGGATACTGCCAAAAATTTGATTAGATCGCTGTTAACGCCAACATGTATTTCGTTAAAACTGGAAATATTAAGGTTCTTAGACTAGTCCTAAATACATTGCGTTGCAAATATATAGTGTGTGGAGACGACCACAATGAATCAATTTATATATATGTATATATCAATTTATCCAATGCAGATATCGGCATATTAAATATGTATGTTGACTATGGGTAACTGTTTTATTTTAATTTCAAGTAGATTAAATATTTATTATTGTTAAATTTATTTATGCCTTGTATTTACATCTGAATCCTTCGAGAGCGTAAAAGAGAAAAATCGGATAAGGTTATTCCATGACTGTTTTATTAAGTATACCTAATATCTAAACGAAACAAACGCCTTATAAAGGGAATTTATTTATTATACTCAAGTGTCCAAGTATAAATGATTTTAATTTAGCAGTATTTTTAATACAGTTAGTGTTTTTCACCGTTAATACAAAAATGGTTGCTTTCTCTATAATTTTTCACTTTATATGTGCTCTTTAATTTTGCCACTCACCATATTTATGGCTAAAAATGTTATTGTTTAGTTTTGATATTTTCATATTACTACAAAACTGACAACTTGATATGTTATAACTATCAAACAATATGACAATAATGACTATGCTTATCAACATGATATTGTGATTATGTGTGTATAATATACATAAATTAAAAAAGGAACGATCGCTTTATTGGTTAGACGGCTGCTCTGTGTTGTGTGAGATCGCTGAGAGCCTAAGGCTAACTTTTCGAGGAGACAGAATTGTATTTTGATTAATCTACCATTTGATCTTACGAGCAACGTAATTAACAGCGCAGGATTATCAATGGCAAAATAGTTCTGTAACAAGGCCGTTGAACAAATTTAATACATACAAAATCCTATACCAATTGTGCAATTGTATGTACTTGTATGGTCTCTGGATAAATATATTATTATTATTATTTAACGGGTCGATGGCCGCAGTGGTTAGGCGGCTGACTATTGTTGTGAGAGGACGATAGGTGCCGGGGTTCAATTCTCTGGAAGGGCGGTGACATTTTTTCAGAGAGTTTAATCCCGGATCGACTTGCCATTCGCTGTTGGGAGCAAAGTGATTAACAGCGCGGCATCATAAAAGGCGATATGATGCTGTCACAAAGCCATTTAAACACAACTTACACACACTAAACTACACCGCAAGAGTTGCAGTGATAGCCAGACAAGTAATACAGCTTACGGAGTCACTGCAACTAAGCACCCACCACACATTAAAAAAATTATCCAGTTTCTTATCATTGGATCCTAAATTTGGCATTTCACCCACTAATAAATCTTTCAATGCAATCAAGTTTCTTGCTGATACTGAAAACATTATTACTTCTACCCCACAGAAGAAAGAAACATCTTACGAGCTCGCGTCACTAACGTTGTCACTAATTACCAACAACATTCGGTTGTTGCCAGGCCCACGGTTTTCCATAGGCAGATTCATCAAATTAGGCTTTTCCTAGCCAATCACCCCGAAATCATTATTGTTCAAGCTGATAAGGAGGTTGCACTGTGGCTTTAAATAAGGTAGACTATATAAACAAAACTGCGGTTTTGCTTGGAGATCAAACTACCTATAAAAAATTACACCGTAATCCCACTGAAACTAATCAAAGGTTATACAATGATTTGATCAGAAGAATCAAAACTAAGGATAATCTTCCGGATGAATAGGCTAAACACTTTACAATTTATAACTCTACGTCCCGGAAGCTTTATTGTCTCTCTAAGATTCATAAACCGGATGTTCCCTTACGTCCCATTATCAGTTCCATAAATTCAACTACTTACAATATATCAAAATGTCTATCAAATACTTTATTTTCATCTCTTTCCACAAGAACAGACTACAACGTCAAAGACACTTTTACTTTCGTTAACGAAATCAATAAATGTCGTCTTCCTCCAGGGTATGTGTTGATTTCGTTGGATGTTGTGTCTTTGTTTACCAACATTCCCCTCACATTAACTCTCTCTATTATCAGTGAAAAGTGGGAATACATCGCTCCGAATGCGGAACTGTCTAAAGATTCTTTTCTTGAATTAATTGAATTTACGTTCAAAAATGTCTATTTTTCTTTCAATGACAATTACTACCAACAACCTTTTGGTACGCCTATGGGTTCTCCCATAAGTCCTGCTTTAGCCCTTATTGTCATGGACCATCTTCTGGACGTTGTATTACCTCGTTTACCATTTCGCATGCCTTTCATTTATAAATATTTTGACGATATTATTTGTTCTGTTCCTGCCCTGTTATCGACTCGGTTTTAGACATTTTCAACTCTTTCAATAGTCATTTACAGTTCACGGTGGAGACGGAAAAGGATAACTACGTTCCCTTCCTTGACACAAAAGTAATACGAACTCATGAAAACTACGTTATCCTCGACTGGTACCAAAAACCTACCTCGTCCGAAAGATATCTAAATTATTACTCCAACCACCCCGAGAACCAAAAATTCAATATGATTACTGCCATGAAAAACCGTGTAACTCATATTTCAGATGAGCGTTTTTTATCAAATAATTTAAAAAATTAGTAGACATTTTCTGCAATAATGGTTACCCCAAACAATTGGTCCATAAATTAGTTTTCAATAACAACTTTCGTGACGGTCCTTTGGACGAGGTTGCTGAGGTGGAGGTTGTCTATAAGAGACTGCCCTTCATATCGGACCTCACTGATAATGTCATACGGATATTTCAAAATACACTACATCTAAAAAAAATTGCGAAATACAATGAAATTAAAATAAAGAACATTTTTACTAAGATTAAAGATAAAATCCCCCTCCCATTTACAGTCAACTCGTTGTATAAAATACCATGCTCTACTTGTAATAACTGTTACATTGGACAGACGAGCCAATGGCTTAAACATCAAATTAGCCAACATAAAAGCGATTGTCGTACAGGAAAAGGGGCCTGCGCCCTAGCCAATCATGCCAAAGAATAAAAAAAAATGGCCGCATACCTGAGAAAAAATCTCCCCGATTTTATCCTTCACGAGTACGGCTGAGTACTTCTTCTCCAATTATTATTATTATTACACTGCAAGAGTTGCACGGTAGTCAGAGAAGCAATACACCTTAAGAAGTCGCTGGAACTAGTACTCATCACAGATGTTAATGTAATTTGCAAGTAGTTATGTAATTAAAATAAATTATATTTGAAATTATCTTTATATTAGTGATTTTTGTGAAGTTGTAACATATTTGTTTGACAGTTATCATCGGTCAATTTATGTACCTACCAAAAAAGCTGTATAACGAAAACATTCTATTAAATAATTCATGGATTTAATTTTTGTATAGCTCTCTATTAAGGTGACGTTACACAGTTGTGCGGAAAGTTTAAATTTTCCTCAGAGTATCGTAGATTTCTAAACGTGCAAGAATATCGAAATTATTATAATTATTTCTATAAAACTATAACTGCATTAGGCAGTTGCTGATTAACAAAAGAAAATTGGAAGACCTGTAATAAAAAAATTAGTAAAAATTACTTGACGAAGTAAGGCTTTTTTAACGATATCTCTTAATCATAACCTAGATATATACATGTAGTTCCATAAAAAAGACAAAGTAGCTAGAAATATAGTGTAATTAAAAAATGTATGGTATTTTTTTAGTAAAAGCTCAATAATATGATGCCGAAGGCAAATGTACATGCAAGAAGTTCAGCGATTGTGCAACAGATGACGCTCACTAAATGTCAATAGGTTTGTTCCTTTTAGACGTTTACAACACGACGCCTGCAGTGATATTCGAAACTCGCTCTTACGACAATGCAAATTGAATAGGGTAATTTTATGGCGCATGATAGTGCCTTTCACTATATAAAGCAGGAAACCATATTGAACAAAGCTAATAAAATTTTCAATTGCCATAACAAAATTTAAAACCAGAGAGAAATTATTAATTATTTTCTAAATATTTTAAATTTCTAAATATTGAGGTTTACTATTAATCTAAGGCCTATTTACGTATTTTTTTTGAAAAAAAATTAGTATTTTTGTTATTAAATTATATTTTAAATATGTTTCACCAGTATGCAACAGATTACTACAGAAAGTAATAAGTTAATAAGGATATTTAAAAACCTAAAATGTTAAATAAAAATACCTTAATTTTTACATAAAAGGCTAGTTATGGGTAAGAAATAACACAGCTTGCTTTTTTATTAATTATTTCTGGAAATATAAAAGTCTGATAAAATGTTTCTAATTTAGGAACTATTTCATTATTGATATAATAATAAATTGAATTGTTTGTTCTACAAACGTTTTATTGATATGTAAACTGGTACAAGTAGGTACTTTTTTTAATTTGAATTAATCCATTATTAGCTATAAGATCTAGAAAAAGCTAAATATATTAGACCGAAATTTCAAAAAATTTATATATAGGACTGAATATCATATTTTACTGTTTGCCCGTCGTTCCTGCATTTTCAAAAGTCTAGGGTTTTTATAAAGAATACACTGGCGAAATGGTGTATTTCTTGCTCTTCTACCCATTCTGCAAATCCTGAAAAAAATACTAATTCTTATGCTAGCAAAACCTTTAGTAAATCGATAAGCTATCCCAGAATAAAATATTTATATAAGTATATAACACCGCTATATACACAAACCTGGAATTACTACTGTATATACGGTATATTTATTTACACTAATAACAATAATAGTAAAAAACGCTAACAAATAAATTTCTTGCGAATTCTTGCAGGACTAGAAAAACCAACTAGCGAACAGTAGAAACACAATTAGGTACAATACGGATTGATACCAATTGATACTGATGCACAACTTCATCAGATGTAGTTGTGGAGTAAGTAAACTTTCGAGAAAACGAATATGTAATTTTTACCCCAACGTATTCATTGCTCGCTCTACCCTTTCTTAATCCAATACAACTGACAAAGATAAACCGATAGTCTGATTATTCAGGTAAATCCATATACATACAAATACATAGCAAATAAACTTATAGTACGGAATTAAAACAAGGTCATTAAATTGAAACGAAAATTTGGGATGTGTATAGAAATATAGTACTCTCCGAGCCATCTATGTTTCAGTTGCGACATGAAATATAGTTTGAACGATATGATGAAAATTTAGGCGCGGAAACGTCCCCTTAAGCTACACGTGGAATAAAAAAAAGAGAAGAAAGATTAGTATAAAGATCAGAAAATATGTATGCTAAAAGGAATGATCAAAATAAAAGGAAGGTATAGGCTATCGTACCAAGAAATTTTCTAAGTAACCTTAAATGTGGTTTTCAAATAAAGGGACCAGATTGGTTTTCCAAACAAAAAATTTTTCGACATCATTATATTATACACATGAAACAGAAGTTTATAGTTAATACTCCTATTATATTACAAGAACTTGAACACAATGTCGACCTTATATCTACAAAAAATGGCAAAGATTTGTTTTTATTAAGACATCCGGGAAAATCTTGTAGCGTTGACATTAATATTTCCCCATGTGAACTTTTGCTTGTATGACATGCTATGTTATATTATACACCAGGGAACCTCTCCCGAGTCTCAAAGAGTGTTGTGTAGTTCAAACTAGAGGGAGATGTGAAATATGTACTTATCTGGGTTAAAGAGTTAGAGGCAGAAATATTTAAAATCAATAAACTATCAATCTTCTTATGTCACATTTTCGATATCTTGTTCTCTATTTAATTGTTGAGCTAAACTATGTTTTTAGAGAAGATACTTTGTAAAGTACCTTACATTTTGGCATCACTATTCAAATGCACTAAACACAAAATTGTCCAAGTTGTCATTTAAAATAGTAGGAAACTGTACTTGAAAAAACTGATTATTTAAAGTGTGATAGTATCAATTTTTATTGAACAAAAACCTTTACTCTGAAGCAACAATTTATAATACTCGATACATTTATCTTACAAATGTATGCAATTCCCTTATCAACCTGTAAGATAAATGAAACCGATTCTGAACCGAACGTACGCGTTAATTTGTTACTCTACATTCACCTCGATCCTAATCCCGTAATTATAGGGTAAGTGTTTATTCGGTTAAGTAGACCTTTTAAGCACTGACGAATTTAATCTATTGATCTAGTTTGAATCACAATTATAAGATTGATTCAAATCTAATTCTAAGCGAAGATAATTTATATTTTGTAAATTAATTCAGTAGATACACCCTTTTTTAATGTTCGTTCCCACAAAAATAAATCTACTACTTTGCAGATAAAATATCAATAAAATCCCAATTATTGAAAAAGAAAATCAATTAAAAGTAATCAACAGAAGAATGATATTTGGCAACATGTGGTAAGCATTTGATTATGTCCAATAAACTATTGACTTCCTGATGGTAGTGTGCTACGTCTGATATTGTATTCGTTACTACAGGTTATCAAACTACCATGTTATAATCTTATTTTCAGACGAAACTCCAGTTTGGCATCAATATTATCAAAAAACAATGTGAAAAATTAATTCTGCTACTAAGTAAATTACTGAATCTAGTATTTGTAATGTTGTGCATACTTAAACAGTTAGTAACTACCACAAATGGACAGCTTTGTAAATTGGCATCTTGGCAGATTGGCGAAACTACCTACTGCTACTAAGTTGGCTCATTGGTTCAAAATCTTACTGATAAATAGAAAGGGTGCTAGATATTAACGTACAATATTGTGTCTTAAAATCCATGTAGATTAAGGTAGATAGACTCTGTGGCATCACGGAACAGCACATTTGCATAGTCGTATTCCACTTATTTAATGATCGCTTGAACACAGACCATAAGAATGCGTCACTGTAGAGTCTATTTCTGTGAGTAATACCTTATGCAGATAGTAGTACCTAGTATACAGATAGAAATACGAAGCTGGATTTAATTTCGTCAAATTCCATTCTACAATTCCTTTGCGACCATCCTTTGAAATTAAAACTGTATCTATCAAGGAGGTAATGATATATTCTGTACGTCCTCCTTTAAGACGTAAATTCAACTCCGTAACGAATGACATTGCTTTTCTTAAGAATAGTACTGCGGTCAGTGAAGTTAATATGTTATATTTGTTGTTCGCTGAAGAAGTTGGCATGGAGTGGAGGAAATTTAAGCACTCACTAGGAGAGGGGTTAATCTAGTCCAGCGCGTTCCATCGCTTTATCTTTGCACAGGTTGGGTGGCACTACTTAACGAGCTGCGCGATGAAGAAAATTTACCACTTATTTCGCAATTTAGTGGCTTGTCTCTTTGCAGTATTTTGGTATACAACGGTGAACCTCGCAAATAAATGGAACTTGAAAATATTGTAAAGATTCCAAAACAAGCTTTTACATTTCAAAAACGTCGTCCAGAAGCTTCCGTCGGATGATTCGTTTAACACTAGTGCGGATATGCGCTATTTGATAATAATAATAATCCATGCTTCAGCATATGATGCTATAGGTTTTGCCTAGAGCCAGTTTGATGGTCCCCAATTAAAAAATTTAGGCAACCAAATAGATTACCTACAAGTTTGTTTCTCATATTCAATAATTTTTCATCTAAGAAGTTGGTTCGCATACAAAAAATATGTAATGAAATAACTATATTAGTAAACCAAATGCATTCATTGGGAGGGATTCGTATATGTCATTTTCATAATTTAATAAATAATAATAATAATAATAATTCGTTTATTTCGACCACACTGCAAATACACAATGTCCTTCTCTTATTACATATAACATATGTGGAAAGTAACGTAAGCATACATAAACAGATACCACACACATTAGTCATTCACGCAGCCGTGGGCAAAACTCAGGGCAGCATTCAGAATTGGCGTACGCCATCTGCTCTTCCATACCACCCTGTAAATGCAAACAAGATTGAAATTACCTCAAAGAAAACACAAATTTCCTATATCTCAGTAACTCTATTGCCACCACTCCACTGCCAAACGCCAAAGCTACTACCCAAAACCGAGAGATACACACTGCTGTCGCTGCAGTTCCGCACAGACAACCCGCCCAAACCGCTGAACAGACAATCGCCCGTACTTATGTATAACTGAATTGTAATGCTTAGCTATATTGTGGGAGAAGCCCCTCTCAAAGAAGGATGTCGAATGAACCGGCGGAGTCAGAGCACCCTTAAATCTAACATTTAAATTATGTACGTCAGTACGGAACGTAATCTTGTTAAATAAATATTCAGGGGTTTTGCTCAAGAGCAGTTTATGATAGAATACCAAACAGTGTAACCTTCGCCGATTCGCCATATTTAACCAACCAATATCAGCCAATTTATGGGAAACGTGCTGTCTGCGTCTCAACCCAAATATTAATCTGATACAACAGTTCTGTATTAGTTGAATTCTACGCGCAGTAATAGCATCAATCCAGTGATGATAAACTATATCAGCATAATTAAAATGAGACAACACCAAAGCATCCGACAGTAACACCTTGACCCTCCTTGTTAACAGAAACCTGTGAGCATAAAGAACTTTAAGCGCCCCGAAAGCTTTACGAATACTATTATTGATATGCTCTCTGAATCGTAGTGCATAGTCAAAGGTGACACCCAGGTTTCTACTTACATCAGCAACCGAAAGCACCCGACTTCCAACAAGTACTCTAAATTTCTGAACAACATCCGGTCTATTTTTTGATCTGTCAAATATCATTACGGTAGATTTTTCCGGGTTAATTCTGAGAGCATGTCGTTCTGCAAACAGAAGCAATGATGCCAAGTCGCTATGCAGTCTATCCAGAGCCCCATCTACATCTGCTTCCACAAATGACATGTAAAGTTGAGTGTCGTCCGCAAATTTATGCAACTGACAATACTTCACACTATCACTCAATTTAGCTAGATACAGTGCAAACAGCAACGGCCCGAGAACCGAGCCCTGCGGGACTCCACGAGTTATTCGACGCATTTGACTGACACTGTCATGCAAACGCACAAATTGAAAACGGTCAGACAAGTAGTTGGCAATAAGCCGAACAGCAGCGGGATCAAAGCCCAAATAATTCAAAACTGAGTACAAGATGTCGTGACTTATAGTATCAAATGCTCTGGAGAAATCGAGCAACACAAGCGCAGTAATCTTTCTCGAATCCGCCGCCGCACAAATATCATCCACAATATGCAACAAAGCTGATGAACAACTATATCCGCGACGAAAACCAGATTGATTTGAAGGAAATAGATGAAATTTCTCCAAATAGAACCGGATCTGCTTATCCATAATTTTTTCCAATATCTTAGACATTGCCGGCAATATACTAATTGGTCTGAGATCTTCGACGCCAGACGGTTGTTTTCTTTTGGGTAGCGGCAAAATCCGTGATACCTTCCACATAGAGGGAAAAATACTATTACTTAAACAATAATTTATTATATGGGTAATATAGGGCAAAACTACTGGACAACTAGAAAATCATATTTATATCAATACCGTCATATCCCACCGATCTGGACTTGATATTACATAAGACTGTAAAAACTTCATGATCAGTCACTTCATGAAAAGAGAACAGCTGTACAACATTTGGATGTAAACAGTTTGTATAAGCGCTGGTACAATCTACGTTTCTGTTTATTTGTGGAATACTATCAAGAAAATAATCATTTATTACATCGGCATTAACAAAATGAGACGGCAGCGCTGTAGAAGCAGTATTAATAATATTGAATTTTTTAACTGTACTCCACATAGTTTTAACGTTGCCAGTAGAGAATGTATTAGTAAAATATGCCTTTTTCTCATTCCGACAGGCCGTTGTTGTAAAATTACGCAATTCTTTATAATAAGTCAAATGTTGCGGAAGTCCGGTGCGCCTATACACTTTGTATGCATCATCTCGAAGTTTTATTAATCGTCTTACATTCTCGGTCAACCACGGCGAGGGCTTCCTCACAAAATGTCTCGTCTTCATGGGGGCAAAGAAATCGAAAATATCAAGTATACAGCAGTTCAACGCGCTTACCTAATCATCAACATCGTCAACCTCACATATTATACCCAAGGGCATCAATCCCAATGCCTGCTGAATCTGATCCCGATCACAGACAGAAAAATCACGAAAAGTCTTGACAATTGGCTTGTTACTTTTTAAGGAGTAATTGACAGAACAAAATACTGATTCATGATCAGACAGACCATGAACAGTTGAACTCCAGAATTAATTATATTGACAACACCGTAACATAAAACCAAATCCAGGAGGGCACCACCACCCTCCGTGTTACGGGTTGGTTCCGCAATAATTTGTAAAATTTCATAGGAATCAAGCATACTATTGAATCTACTCAAGATAGAATCATTAAATTTAAGCATGTTTATATTAAAGTCTCCGACGCATATTACACTGTCAAACTCTAAAATTAAAGAAGATAAGCTCTCCTCAAAATTATCTAAAAATAAACCGGCAGACAAATTTGGAGGCCTATATATGACACCAATACAAGTTTTGTTAAACTCCAACCGCAGCCATAACTGCTCATAAAGATTAGTATGTTCAGTTTGAAAAATGTTGTATTTGAAAATAGATTTAATATAAAAACATACCCCACCACCTCTGCCATCCCTATCCGCTCGAACCAATGTATAGCCATTTAAATCCACTAATTCATCCGATATTCCCCCATGCAACCACGTTTCCGAAACAGTAATGATATCATATTCGTAATTTGAAATAAAATCCTTGAAATCAGAAAATTTTGGTAGTAGCGATCTTATATTAAAGCGAGCAATATTAATACTAGACATCTATTACAATTTCAAATTATCCATTACACCACAAAATAGTACACACAACAACAAATAGTACTAGCAATCGGCAGTCCATATGGTAGCAAGTAAGCAAGTATATGTATGTAAGTATATAAAAAAGTGTAGTTAGACCACAACTGGTTGAATGACAAAATGCAAGTACAAATTAAATATAAACAGTATCACTAGAAAAAGAATATGTCCAATACAAAGAGTGGCAATATACAAAGTATTAATTCTAAATCAAGTATCACTTCAAAAGAAAAAACAAGATACAAATAAAAAGGAAATATATATGTATATAGTAATGTATGAATATAAGATACAGCAAATTAAAAAACTGCCGGAAAGAGTAACAACAATTGAAAATAAAATGAATCTAAATTTTCTTTCTTCTTCTTTTTTTTTGTTTTTATTCTTAAACTAGACCCGGCAGGCGCGCTACTTTATTTAGTAATTCTTTCCAGATCTTCCTGATGTGTAATACATGTAACATCATTGTGAATTTTGACAAAAACTCTGCCATCTGACGTCCAGACGTTTCTGACACCAAATTTACTTAATGCGAATTTTAATAACGTAAGCCTTGTATAACTGAGATCCTCTTTTATGAAAATTTTGGTTGACTTTAAACGATTCTTATTCCTGTACACATCGCTTCGCTTTTTATAATTTAGGAATTTTACGATTATCGCTCGTTCTGCGTATTTACCTGTGTTTTTATCGTTATTGCGTTTTTTACCAACACGATGCGAGCGTTCAATGTCACCAGATACGAGAGGAATATTCATCTTGTTATTAACAATATTCAATACTATTTGTTCAATATTTTCATTCGGTTCCTCTTTAACACCAAATATGCGTAAACAATTGCGTCTTGAGTACTGCTCCTGGTTATCAGTAAGTGCTACCAATTTTTTCATCTCATTACGAAGACTGCTGTTCTCGTTTTGAAGAGTAACAATTTTTTCGTCTAATAACTTTAGATCTTTTTGCACTGTTTTTGCTATTATTCCCGTAATTTTACCGCACATAAATTCCAAGAAATCTTCACTTTTAAACATTTCCTTAAGCGACGCACTTATGATCTTTTGAATATCATCAGTCTGGTCTCTTGTAAACGGCATACCGATATTATTAATGCTATTCCAGCAGAGCAGTAAATACTTTTCACCGTACACATACAGGCTATCTTCAAGTTCTTTAACTTAAACTCGCGCCGACACCCGTACGTCTATTCTCTTATTATTATTCTGTACTTATTACTCTCTCTGAGTGCACATACAGATGATGATGAACATCTACATAAATATTTTTTATCACTTACGTATTGTTTGCAAAAGGAACAGACTAGAATTAATAAAATGCAAAACCTTAAGTAATTGAATTGAATATCTACTAAAAAGATAAGGCAAAAGCAGGTGTAATTAATTATAAACTGGAGTTTATCCAAATTCCCTTTGTATACGGCTGTTCGATATAATAAATTACTAAATCTAATCATAAAGCCTGGATATCTATGTGGAATTTAAAATTTTCGAGGAATATTATCGAATCTTGAGTATTCAAGCAATTGGAGAGGTACGTTTGTTATGCAAATAAGGAGTGTCATTTGCGTGACTTCTATGTATCTTTATATTCTACTTCAATTTTTTGAATAGTTAAACTTTTAAGCAGAATATAACGCATCAAAAATTATCAACTGTTAGCTTTGTTGAGGAAGTTTTAATATCATTGGGACATAAGTGATCCAATACATTAAATAATATTTTTATGGTCAAATATACTTAAAACTTGGAATTAATTCTATTTGACACAATAAATGAAACACGTTTTTCGACACTTTTTAAAATTCATTCGCTAAACTGGTGAAAAGAGGCCTTAAAATTTGTACGGGAAATAATATGTATTTTTATGGTATACACTGTTTGCATAGTTTGTTCATTTATACACAGCAATGGACGCGATAACACATAAATACACGTTAGATAAAATTCATTTTTTTCAAATTAAAATGCCATATAATTGGTTTAGTGCATTCACTTTGCAGAAAAGGAAGTTTAGCGAGTAACTGTGAACTGCATAAATGTCCCATTACTAACCTTTGTGTGGTTAAAAGAGACCCATCTGCCGTCACTGCCCCTGCCGTTAATTGACGATTCGTAATTTTACGGTTTCGCTCCATTTAGTTTTCAACACAAGCACACAAGTTCCAACGTTCAACAATCTTTCCTTTTCATTAAATCTTCATAAAGGAAAAATACGAAAAAACCATGCTAAGGTTTTATTCTGAGAATATTTTTTCTCGTTGGTAGGGTTTGAAACTCAAACTAAGTCTATACGTAAATGTATGTCATATATGTATATGTAGGTATGTATGTACATACACATAGATATGTATATGTATGAGACGCGATCTGTACATACATACTTAACTCCTTTGTTCATTTATCCATATTGATTATTTGGAGCAATACTCATGAGAAACCCCACAATTACAAAATAAAATTTAATTTAGGTTGAGATTAAGTTAATTGCCAGTTATAATATTAAGATTAAAAAAATCATTAATTAAATTAGTAACATCATGATAAAAGCAATAAATAGATCGCGCAAGTGTTCAGAATGCTAACTCAACTAATTATACGATGAGAAATTCTTGAAACACGCATTTTATGGTCAGATTCAAGGTAAATTTCAAATATTATTCTTTATATTACACCAACTTTTCTCTTTAATTATCTGTGCTTTTTGTTTGATGGTACGATATCTACAGTGTACTACGTGTATTGTGAGACATTTACAATTATATCTTGTTGTTGTTGCTTTGAAATAAATACAAATTAGTAACGTATTGTACATAATGTAAAATTACAAAAAATTTTACGATTACGATATAATGCTGAATTGTAATCTTATCAATACAGCTGTCTGTTAAGGTGTCAACAAAAGTAAATTATTGTCAGAGTTCAATATACGAACAGAGGAAAATGAATATCAATTCTAGAATGATGGAAAACAGTATACGTATATTCACAAATCTCTGTAACAAAAGCGAAAATTGATCTCCGCCGAACTAATTTAAGTTTAAGGAATTTATCGAAGTTTAATGACGACGCAGCTTTGAGAGCGGTTCCGTGAATAATGCGACTCTGATATTGTTTTAATCACGTGTTGTTATTCTTTAGCATTTGTTTTAATTACGCCAGAGCAAGTTTTTGTGGTTTCATTGTAAGCAGTCTTGAATTCAATTAGTAATACTGTTACGCTTTAAATATTTTCAAATCAATTTCAGGTGAATTATTAAAAAATACCCGGCACCTCCACCAAAACCGAACCATACGTATGATGTTAAAATTAGATTTTGAATTAATATATAGTATAGTATCTTTATTTGTTTATTATATTTCATAAATTGCATTTTCATAGGCAATTAAAATAATTTGATTAAGGATATACTTAACCATTTGTTTAGTACTCGTTTATTTTAGGGATTTTCTGTGTTTGCTATTTTGATAGCAGTAATTAAATTAATTTTTAAGGTTTTATTATTAAAATAATTAGTTAATAACCATGATAAGTTCAAGTAGCAGAAGCAGTACATTTGATGCGCATGATGTCGGTTTATAATAGGGTTACTTTTATCAATGGCTACTGCACGAAAGCGTTAATTAGCTAGCGAAACAATGAAGCCGCCTAATTGGAAGTTCATATACATATGTACGAGTAACCAGTCAATGTTACCGGCTTTAATTCAACGCGAGGTTTTTCATTGTGCGTCTATAGGTAGTGTAAAGAAAAATCCGTGAGGCAACTTTTTTGTATTATGTCTTTTAATAAGAAGAGTAGCAGTAGAAATGTAACTAGATATTCTCCAATCATTTTTAATTGTCTATAATTTCTTGGGAGAGAAAAGTTACACCACCTGCTGGTTTAGTTCCCAAAAGCAAATCGGCAGTTTATTTAGTACTTGTTTAGAGTTTTCCCTTACAACATCTGTATCCCTCACTATTCTGATGACTAGCTCTTTCACAGTTGCAGCTTGTACTTGATACAACGAGTCTTTAACTCACTGGTGATAAATTACCTTCGTTTCATTTGGTTAAAATTATTGCCTAAACAAGTTTTACATTGACTTCATAATAAAAAATTGAAACTTTAAAGCATCTTCGCTTTACCTAAATGACAAAGTTTATTCGCCTGGAAGTAAGAGATTCCAAAAATTGTCAGCATTAAGTTGCACTGGCAGGGAACAACAGCCAAACAGCATATTGTTAATTACAGAAGTCCAAACCTTATGTAGTAACAAAAGTGAGCAGGACCTCTCCCTGGAAACTCGCCGATTTTTCACCAACAAGTAATGACGTGAGAACATTTTCCGTGTTTTTTTTGTGTTCACTTGGAAACGATCCATGTTTGTTTGCAGAGGGAACTTTTTCTGACTTATGTCTGGCATTCATGTGTTACCTTCGTTAGCGTCTTTGCCCCTGCCCCCTCCTAATTTGATTTTTTAAATAACACCTCCGACAAGTATCGATAGTTTTTAATTGATTTTTTGGTATTGATGGTCGGTGGTATGTCGGTTTATGGGCATCGATACCTAGGTATCAATTGCTAGATACCAATGCCTTAGAATCGATACCGATAACGAGTATTGGACGATGGGTCGATATTTCGTCGAGCTCTACTCAATATTATAAATGCAAGTGCAGTGATTGTAAGATATTAAAAAATGGTGTGAAATACTCAGTAAAACTGTTCCGAAGTCAACTTGTCCGACTGCTGTGTAAGAATTAAGAAACGGGAAAGTACTACTATGTTTATAATATAAATGGCGAAGAAAATGAGGAAGCTGCTATTACATTAGAAATACACACGCGAATGAGAATGAATAAGAAGGATCGATACTATTTTATTTATAAAAGCATAGACTAGCAAAATCGAAAAATTGTTGGAAAATCCAACAATATAATATAGTAGGATAGTGGGTTATTTTAGATTCGAGAAATACCAGCTATATAATTTCCCCTGTCCCTCTGTTCAAACTCACTGTTATGTTATATCAATGTTTGTGTATGGTAGGTAAAGGTTGCTGAATGCTACAGACAAGATATAGTGTATACGTAAACGTTCTCTGAAACTGATTTCATACGGATCGATGTACCTTCTGTCTTTAAATTCCTGTACTTGTACTAACAATAGATTTCATTATGGTACAAAAGGGATACTACTAATAGGATTATTAACTATTACATATATGTTATTGTATATTTTGAAGTAGTATTTTTATACCTATTATTAAAACAACGCTATAGTCGCATAGATAAGAGAGATTGACCGTGCGTAAAGCAGTACGTACGGTTCGGGCTTTACAAGATCGGTATTTGGGTTGTGCTATCATACCACTACTTACGACGAGGTAATACTGTAACAAAGCCATGAAAACACTTTACACATACTAAATACAGCTTAGAAATCGGCTACAGCTGCATCCACCACATATTAAAAAAAAAGACAAGTGGCAACTGAATACATTTTTATGGAAACAAAATGTTGTCAATAAGAGCATTATTTTCAAATAGATACATACAAATGTTACAGCTTAATGTATTTACGCAGATATGGAAACAAACGGAGGAAAGAGCTAAAAATCAAAAATTATATGTTAATAAAATAGATTTTTTTTTTTTTATAGTAGGGGGAAAATCCTCATGGACCCCTGGCTTTCTACCAGTGGGTGCCGGACTCTTACCGACTAAAAACCCCCTACTTCATCATCTCTCTAGCTCGCTGGAACCGCCGTTAGGCACTACTTCAGTCGCGCTAGTTGCCGCTGTCTTCCACAATATCTCCTCTGCCTAGACCTCTCCTACTCTTTTGTTTTTCTCCTTCTCCGACAGGACACCTTTAATATATTGGTGGATTCTGCTCCAATTAGGCTCGCTTTCGATCATGAGTCTTACCACGCTGTCCTCCGTCAGAACCTCATCTATCTCCTGCTCCAAGAGTTGTCTCTGTCTGCTCCATTTGTCACAATTCAGAATTGCATGTCCGAGGGTATCGGTGCTCTGGCAGTAGCGACAGTTGTCATTGTCGATTTTTTTCATGCGCTTCAGGTAGCTGCGGAAGTTACCGTGTCCTGATAGGAACTGGGTGAGGTAATAGTCGGTCGTTCTGTGTTGGCACTGGATCCATGGGGTCAATGCAGGTATTAGTCTTCTCGTCCATTCGACTGTTGTAGACTGTTGGCTCCAAATGTCTTGCCACTTGTGTAAACTGCTTGTTCTTGCTCGTTTCCTTTCCTCCTTCAAAGGGCCTGTTTTGTTATTGTGCAGTTGCAATCTCTCCTCCGCAAGCAGGGAGAAAGGTGGTATCGCTGCTATTACCTGCGTAGCCGCCAGCGACACGGTCCTGTAAGCGCTGATGACCCTCAGTAGAGTCCGTCTCTGTAGTCTCTCTAGCATGCTCTTGTACTTTTCGATTTTCCACACGTCCATCCAGGCTGGGGCGGCGTATAGTACCTGCGACTATACTATTCCATATAGGATCTGTCTCTTGGTATAGCTGGGGCCGCCGATATTAGGCATTATTTTATTTAGGGCTGATAATGTACTTTCAGCTCTTTCGACCACGTATTTAGTGTGTGCTCGGAACGAGAGCCTGTCGTCCAGGACGACTCCGAGATATTTCAATTCGCTCTTTAGGGGTATTATATTACCCAGGACATCGAAGGTTATACCATCTCTCTTGCGCGGGCCCTTCAGTATCACTGCCTCTGACTTGTGAGGTGCTATCTGGAGATCGTTGTCTTGCAGCCATTTTATTATGGTCTCCAGTGACTCCCGTGTTTTAAAATTTACGTCTCTCACGTCTACCGCCTCGACCAGCAGTATCAGGTCGTCCGCATACGCAATGGTTGTTGCTCCTTTTACTAGTTTCTGCTTGAGGACTCCATCGTATAATATGTTCCATAGCGTTGGTCCCAATACCGAACCCTGTGGTACACCTGCGTTTACCTCCATTTTTTTATGCCTACTAAGCGTTAGCACCCTCTTGCTGAAATAGTCCTCGATAATTCTGATCAGGTACGATGAGATATTTCTTCTTAGCATCTCCGATATTATTCTTGTCTATGACGCTGTGTTGAAGGCGTTTTGAATATCCAGAGCGACCGCTGCGACCCATCTTGCTTTTGAGCCCTTAACCTTCTGGACCAGGAACCTTATCGCGTCCACAGTGGACAGCCCCTTTACGAAACCAAATTGGCGTTCAGATAGGCCTTGACCGCTCTCCATTTCCTCCTCTATTCTTTCCTTAATTAGTCGCTCATATACTTTCCCCAGCGTACTTAAAAGGCATATTGGTCGGAATGCGGAAGCTGAAATCGTAGCTTTCCCCTTTGGTATTAACACCACGGCAGCCTCTTTCCACGCCGTGGGAAATTTCTGGCCTTCCAGCAGCTGGTTCATAACGTCCAGTAATAGTTCCGGAACTGCTTCTGCGATCACGTTCACCGCCTCCGGCGTGATTCCGTCCGGTCCTGGTGCTTTACCGTTCTTCATTCTTGCTACCGCTTGTAGGAGTTCCTCCTTCTCAAAAGCGAGGGGGAGGGAGGAGGAGGGATGTTTTCCGTGTTGTTGCTGTCCCTGTGGAGCAAAACATCTTTCCGGGGGAATAGTTGCTTGACTATTTGTATTTTCCTCGATAGCGTCGGGTTATACGGAGAGAGGGGTCTTCCCAGGCGCCTCATGGCAATTTTAAAACCATCTCCCCATACATCGTTCTCCAGCTCGCCCAGGAGTTTGTTCCATTGACTTCTTTTAGCAGCCATTATGAGGTTTTTTAGCTCTTTCCTCATTATCCTATGCCGGTGAATAATAGGGAAGAGATCATTGGTGTCTTCCCTCCTTCTACTGCTTCTGGTGAGTATACGTCTCCATTGTTTGCACTCGTTTCTTTTGTTCTCTATTTCAGTATTCCACCAGTACGGTATATTTCGCCGTTCTTTAGGGATAGCAATAGTGGCCTCTCTATTTAGCTCGCTTGTGAGGGCAATGAAGTCGTCTGGGGTGATTCCGTGATAGTTCCCGGAGAGGTTTTTAAGTGCTCTCAGGAATTTGTTCCTATCGAAGATATGTGTCGTACCTATTCCTTCCTTAGGTGGGTGCCTTTCTGGGTCCACTTCAAAGTATATGTGGTTATGGTCGCTGTGTGGATCGTCTGTAAGCACTTCCCAGTTCTGAATCCATGTGGTTATTCTATCCGATGCCCAAGTGATATCTATATAGGAGCTGCTTAACCCTCATTGGAAGGTGGGGGTGTCGCCCACGTTCATGACATTTAATCCTGCCTCTGCCGCCCATTCCACAAGATACTCTCCTCTGGCGTCCGTCTTCGGTGAGCCCCAGAGGGCTGACTTAGCGTTAAAGTCTCCGGCCAGAACTACCTCTGTTGTTTCGGACTTAATTTCAGATAGCAAGTTATCCAGATAGTTTTGAAAGTCGTTCATTTTAACATTCGGGGAGATATAGCACCCAAATACACGCCATTCCTTCCATTTTAGGCAAACGAAACCGTCTCCTGACATGTGACTACAGATTCCTAGGTCTTTAGTTTTTAAGTATATAGCCACGTTCGATCTTACATCTTTGATGTAACTCTTATCCTTAGTAATCTGTATGTTCGGCTCACTAATTATTATTATATCAATCGATCTTTCGTATGCAACAGCATGTGCGATGTCGTGTGCTATCCTCGCTCTTGCCAGGTTTGTTTGAAGGATTCTAACCATTATTCTTGTTAGACCCCTTAGTTTTATCTACTACTCGCTTTTGGTCTCTTAGGATAGTATGGGTCCTAATCATTTCTCTGAAGGTTGGGCACTTCGTTGTATCTGCCCGATGGTCCTTGGTCTCGCAGGTTGGGCAGTATGGTGCTTTTTTACAGTCTTTGGCTTTATGTCCCGCTTGGAAGCAATTTATGCAGGTATCTGCTCTGTCGGGACCCTTACACTCATGCGCCCTGGGCCCGAAGTCTAGGCATTTGAAACATCGAGGGACTGTTACCCTCTCCCTCACCCTGCAGTTAACCCAGCCAACCTTGACTGTTTTCATATTTGTCAACAGATTGGCTACGGGTTTACTAACTTGGACTGTCGCAATTTGGTTCCCATCCCAGCTTTTCCTCGTAGACTTCACTTTCACCATGTGGCCGTCTCTGTGTCCTACTAGTTTCCTGACCGCTTCTTCCACTTCTCCTTTAGATGTAGCCGCATCTATGTCTAGGATGTGCATAGTGACTTCCCTATTTGTGATTTGCACGTCGTTGTCCACTTTCTTTCTGATAGCGTCTTTCAGCACTCCTGCTTTTCCAGGGCCTCCTTCCACCTCCAGCAGGAGGTCCCCTTTGGTTGTTTTCCTAATAGACTTCACTTGGACTCCTATCTTATTTATGTCTATATTGCTTTTTACCGTTTTCAGAAGGTCGGCGTATGTTGTTTCGCCGGTTTAATCACCACCTTACCTGTAAGGGGTTTCAGGTGTTTTTCTTTATGCGTCTTAACCGTAGAATTTCCTAGGATAATATCCAGAGTCTTGTCATAAAAGACATACTCCGTGATTTTTCGTAACTGGTCTAGATTTCCAGCTCCATTAACTAATAAATTAATCCGAGTTGTGGGGTGAACCTGCATTGTCTCCTTAAGCATACTTAATTTCTGGTAAGTCTTATCGATACTCACTCCCTCCTCCCCATGTTGGGCTAGAGGAATAACATAGAGAGCTGTGGTCCTTTCTATGGCTTCTTGGTTTTTTAATCTAGTTGATACGGTCTTTATGATGTAATCTACATCGTCTCCCTCTTTCTGTGTCATATCGTATATCTCAGGATGTCTTAGTACGAGGTTTTGTATGAATTCTCTTCCCTGTGATTTATCGGGAGGCAGTATAATTCCATAATCTCCCTCTAGGTCTAGGTCCGCAGAGGTAAGCGGCTTTAGCCGTGTGTTCTTATAGATAGTTTCTGGCCATTCTTTACCAAGCATACCTTTAAACAGCTGGAATTCCATTTTACCTTCCAGGGCACATGTAATTTCTGTCCTTAGCTTCTCCTCCTCCCGGAGTCTCATTAATTCCACCTCATCCAGATTTGTTTGCGTTCCCACGCTAACTCCTCCTATGCTTCTAGTGACCTGAGTTGCTACATCTGCTGTATTTCTCCTCTCCATATCATGCGCGGTCTCCGCTAACTGACAGTCGTTTAATTCCCTATGTAGGGCCTCTACTAGTTCTCCTAGTTCCCTGGTTACTTGTTTTATTTCCAGCCTAGTTTTTGTGGATTCTTGGACCCATTTCTTAAGCTCCTTCATTCTTGAGAGCACCTTCCCCATTGCGGCATTTACCCCTCTGTACCTTGGGTTGTCCCCATTATTCTTCAGCTGTAATCTAGTTCGCTTTTTTGTCGGTGATTCAAAACCCAGTCTCTTCCTCTTGGGGTTATATTGCACCCAGTCAGTATCTTCCCCCTTTGCTATTCGTTCTGCACAGTCCGAGCCGGGGTTCGTGCTGATTGCATCATTTTCCACCCTTACAGGCGGGGGTTGAGGAGGAGGAGTCCTGGCTATGGAACTTCTTCTGCCGAAGATTAGTGCTTCTTCCAACTTCCTTTCGAAATTATCCGTGTTCGTTGCCCGTTCGTCATTACCATCTGTTATTCTTCCTTGATTTGTTGTTTTAGTGTATTCTGCCATTTTGATCCCACGAGTCGCTGGGGACTATATCGTCGCTCGCGGCAGAGCCCCGCCTTCACCACGAGAAGGCTTCTTGAAACCGGAGGTCGCCAGGTATCCGGAGTTCAGCAAAGTAGCGACTGGGCTTCCCCCCAGCCATGCAATCCTCGGCCTGTTGCTGTGCCACCTTGATTTGGGTTGCGGTGTATCGGTGTCCGCGGGCCGGCCGGTTAAGGCAAGCCCCTCTGGGGATCTGGGCATTCTGCCCTCCCCTAAGGCTAGGGTCGGAAGGGGACGCCTCTCTGTGTTCCCCATTTCAGCGTAGATACACTGCCCCTACCGAGGCTGTCTACAGGACAAGTCCTGCCGATGGGGTCGCCACATCCCAACGGGATTAATAAAATAGATTGGCATTAATGTTTTGCTGTTTATTTAAGTACAAATAATAAAGTAAGTACAAATATTGAGTTCTATTTGACCTAATATCGTCTTTTGTAGTACATTTTGTGATAACATTATATTATTCAAGCACTTAGTTTTTTTCTCACATTTTTGATTGAAGTAGTTTGTATTAGATTTACAGACAAAATTGTTATCGAATTTGTTAGGATTCAAACTGCAATGGCTCCAATTCAGACTATCTAGGATGTATAGATGTTTTCTGCTCATTCTAAGTAGTACTTTGCTTCTTTTTCGAGAGAAGTACCATTAGTATCACTACATACATATTTATCTATGGCATTTAGTTAGACAACTTGCTTATAAAAACAGTTTATAAACTCAACCATCACTTGTGAGCTAATGAATGTGACTATACATTTTTTAGTTTCGTTTTGTTTACTTCCTTGATAGTCCGGTATTCAAATCAGAGTTAGCTTATTGTTCGAGCTAAGTTCACAAAGATTTTTCGGTACCACATCATTTGGTTTGGTCTAGATTCGTTTGATTTAGATTTGCTCCATTATCATCATTCACCAACATGTTAAATTTAGAAGGAATTTCAGGACTCCCGTAGGAACAGGTTGCATGGTGTCTGTTAGTACCTACTACGTATACATATATGTACAGTCTGTTCCAAAATTAATGTCACCACCGCAATTAAAAGATCCAATAAAAATCATCTTTCCTATAACTCGACACAATTTTTGATTGATGAATATCAATATTGTAATTGCACTCTAAAATAAATGTTGGTCAAACCTAGTGCATTCGTTTCGCAACAGAAGTTATAATGTATCTTCCATCACATCAAGCGACATTAATTTTGGAACAGACTGTACCATCTATCCCAAAATAAATGTCATACGGATACAGCGTATAAAGGCAGCCCATCTATCCCAAAATAAATGTCATATGGATAAAGGTGTATGACATTTATTTTGGGATAGATGGTACATACGTATGTACAGTAAGCAATGATAATGGGTGGACAGTCCTGTCACAATATGATAACACCCAAGCCGCGCCGAAGATATCCGATGTATTAGATGCAATACTCCCTAACTTTCATTTAAGACCATACACCTACAGGTAAAATCGTAACGATAAGAGTTTCTACATTTCAGGGTGATTTAAAAGCTATTTACACATGCAAATTTACGGTTTAATATAATGCACACAAGGTCACTAATCTTTATGTGACTATTTCAATATTTTTAATTTAATTTGTCTTACGCTGTTGAAATGCATATACCATTATGTACAATAGAACTGGAAAATAGCGGCAACAGCAACACATTTCTAATTAGTAGAACTCTAAAACTATAACAGTTAAAAATGAGTTCTCGTATAAAAAAATCCTTAATTTGAATCGCTCTTTCCATATTTGATATTCGGATCCGGATTGATGTATGTATTTTACCATCATATTGGAATACCCCTACGAAACTATCAAAGTCACGCAAACGACATATAGATACTAAACGATACCTGTTTTCAATATTTTAATCATTCACTCAAGTAATCTTGATAAATAATACTTACTAAACTCGTAATTTATTCATTCTTATTTCTCCACGAGTCTAAAATTAAATCTTAATATTACGCTAATGATATCTAGTTTATAATCATTCTTGATGACACTTGACTTATAATCTTTAATAAGAATTATAGAGGAAGCAGATAAATGAATTCTATTAGGATCTATTAGGATATATTAGAATAATTTGTTTAGTAATTTAATATTGTATTAACAATCAAATTTCCTTCGAAGCATTACAGTCTCATACGCCGAATATTTAAACCAAATTTATTAATCCATGAATACCATTAACTGTAAAGTAGGGATTAGACCACAATAAATATAAGCTATTGTATGCAAAACAAATTACTGTTTAATATTATCCTAATAATTAAATCTTGCTTGATGATCTGCACTGTGATCTCTTAACTGGAACTCAGATTCCAAATATTGAAATACATAATCCTAAATTTTAAGAATTGTTAATTTCAATGAGGAGTGTTTTTGTAACGAATTCTCAGAAAGTTCTTATTTTCTTAATATAAACTTATGTATAATGATTAGCTAAACCAATTATGAGCACCGTTTGAATATGTTTTAATTACGTTATTACATTAAAGCCAAAGAGGGGGCGAAAAATAATTTTTATATTGCCTTATTCGTTCTCAATATAAAAGCCTCTCTTCTTGAGAGTATTTAGTTTGCTGTAATCGTCGTAAAAATGCCCGCAACAACAATAGAAACGCGAGCAAAAATAGTTACCCTTTGGGAGCGTGATTTGTCCTACAGGCAAGTTGCTGCAGAAGTTGGTGTATCGGTAAGTATATAATCTATTTTTATTGTTCTATATGAATTCTTTGAGTGCATTGCACAGATACTATTTTATTCTATTTTTTGTACTTTAGTGTATTGGTGTTGGTTCATTGATGTTCTGGCTTGATGACTTAGCGTAAAACGGTTATTTGACTAATAAATAGAAATTGAAAGTCAGTGATATCAACACCAAAAAAACTTGATTCTAGAGTTTTCAAATCAAATGTACCTTACGCACACACATTAAATATTAATTGAAAGATAAATAAATGTTAAGTTGATTGTAACTACATTTCACTCATCATTAGATAACGTTTAGTCCTTCTATTAACAAACAAAATATGCCAACGAGTAGGTATTCATTTGTTTTATGATATCCCTCGTTGGTCTAAATTTTTAGTAACCGTTACTTCTGTGGAACTCTATAAAACTGTATCTTTTCTTTTTTTTTCTCTAACTGTACTTCAACATAACGCTGGCGAACCGAAAACGAAGATGTAGCTCTACGAAATAAATCGAGGCCTGGACAACCACCCAAAATTAATCCAGAAGATGGTAATAGAATTTTGAACTACGTTCAACAAAATCCAGTCACCCATCATCCATTTTTTGTTTTTATTTATTTTTCCATAAGTAAACACTTTAATGAAAATTATCTGTATATAGCAGTGAAATAATTATATAAAAACCTATTTAACTCGAAAGATTTTTTTTCTTATACTTCATATAACCAACACGTATAAAAAGAAGATGTATATGTTTCTCCGGTTGACTGTACTATTAAATTTATTAGATTCAAAAATTTAGTTGCTTAACCACTGATGACATTAAAAAAGGTTTTTTATATTGTTATACCCCTGGGAATTGAAAACACAATTTGTGGAATACCAAAAATGTGTGTTTCCAACTAAACTTCCTTCATATAATATATAATTTGTAATAATTTCTGATTAATTCTTTACGTACACAGAAAGAACTCTTTCGTATTCGGTAGTGATATATGAAAAAAGACAATACATGTATTTAAATCTGCTTTCAATATCACTATAAATTTCTATTATAACTTTTACTAAATACATATAACATTAATAATAATTCAATAATGATAGAATACATCAATACATATGATAATCTTATATTATTATTGTAACGTGACTACGACCCAAATATCAAATACGGAAAGAATGATTTTAATTAAAGTTCTTTTGTAAGAGAACTCTCCTCTAACTGCTACAGTTTTCCAGTTGTACCAATTAGAAGTGTGTTACTGTTGCCGATATTTGTCAACTCTATTGATACTGTAGGAGAATCTAAAATATTTAAATAGTCACATGAATATTAGTGACCTTGTGTGCATTATATTATACCGTATTTGCATGCTAAATGGGTTTTAAATCACCCTGCAATGTAGAAACTCTTGTCGTTACGATTTTACCTGTATGTGTACGGCCTTGAGCGAAAGCGAAGAGTTATTGCAAGGGTATCAATAGCTTCGGTATTTCTCGTATTATTATACTGTGACAGGACTGTCCAACCTGTAACGTTGCCTACTGTACATGCATATGTATAAGCTCGTATTGGCCGATTAGATTCTATTCCGGCTTCACTCATTTCATACGAATACGCTTTCGACACTTTCGAAGGACGTATTTGGTTTTGATTGTCATATTTTCAAGATACTTAGACATATGTAATGCATTTTTCAACAAAACTAAAGTAGTAGTTTAAGACTAGATCGGTGGAGTTTCAAAAAATACTCCTTTAAGTTTTATTTAAACTGCTATATTATATTTTACTTAAATTAATATCTCTTATTTACACAGAAATTATGTTCTGTTGAATATACTTCGGAATTTTTGAAGTAAAATATACATTTTTGAAATTAATTAATACCCTTTCGTTTCTCATTTGTCATTAGTAAATGATATTTTTGTGTTATAATGTTATTTTACATTTAGGTATTGGTTATTGGAAATTTATTATGCGTAACTTGAACGCTTAAAGCAATTTTTTCTTTCTACACATTATTTAACCCGTGCCTGCCATTATATAAATTATTTGCGCAACTCCGAACGTGACGGATAATTACACGGAGTACCTACCTATACTGTTCCAGCAATCATTAATAATTGCGTTATCGGCTATTCTGTCGCGTATTTCTCGAGTACCTTATAATTTCCATTACTGTAACATGACAAAGTAACTTTGCTGTTGCGTTAATCGTTTGTCGATTTTAATTTATTTAATTTTGAAGTTATTGGAAAATATTATGTAGTTTCGTAAAAACAATAAAATATTAAGTACTGCGACAATAATCATGATATTCACGTATGTAAGTCATTGTCTCTGTGTGACTTACTTTGATTTGTATCGTAAAGCTAAGAAAATACGTCAATGTCGGGCAACGCGCTGTTAGCGTGTGGAATATTTTAAAAGTTGATAAAAATTTTGATAACGTCTATCAATTTCTAACAGTTGAATATAAAAGCTCTGGTAGACAAACCTTATCGCAATTCAAAAATAAATGTGTTACAAAATTATGTAGAGTCAAGGTTAAAAATAAAAATATTTATGGTTGAGTAAATTGCGATAATTGCGTTTAGTATGCCTGTGTCGTTTTATAATAAATTAAAAATGCATTTGATAGAGCAAGAAACATAGGTCGTATTTGTATAACCCCGATGTTCTCCTGATATTCTAGCTAGGCAGTCTTTCGGTTTCCGTTAGGCTCTAAGTCTCACTAGTTATTACCACTGAGAATCCCGTTCTATACACCCAGCTCTGGATGCGTCATTTTTTCGATACTATGGGTAGGTTTTCTTATATAAAATCTGAACATGAAAGAAGGCTTCTCTCTCCATTTTACATTCTCAAGATGTGGAATCGAATATAAGACCCTAATTCCGGAAGTGACTTTTTAGCTGGTTATGTATGATATATTTTTAGTTTAGTAGATATAGTTTGTTACATTATTTCGAGAACTTCAGAATTTTGCAAAATCGAAGAAATCTAGAAATTTTTAAATATAACACACTGTATATTTTTAGCTGATTGAAAAGCCCTTTTACTTACGCATTCTATTGATATCTCATTTGATGCATCTAAGATAGATCATTTGCTAATTATTTCTTTTTAAAATTGAATTAATGAGAAATGCTTGTATGTTTAGTAGCTAATTGCACTTTTCAACTTTCTGTAAGATCGGATATTCCACGAATAATCCAAAAAATGGTCTATAACAAGAAGAAACCCCATTTAGTATGAGAAACAGTTGATTTTCACTTTGCTTTCACACAGCGGTGAAAGCAAACATTAAATTAATATAAAGTAATATAGCATTTTCAATAGATTCACTGCTGATCAAGTTATCTGGTGTCAGTTTAATGAAAAATTTGCACTAATTAATTTGTATTTTAAAGAATATTGATTAATTTAATTAAACTATTTTACGAATACCCAGTATGAAACAGTACATACCTAATTAGCTAAACATAAATCGAAATCATGTAGAAAAGGATCAAGTTTGGATTATGGTAAATACTAATAATTAAACAAACAACAAACAAAATTAAAGTAAATGCAAATAAATCAAAAAAAACTTTCAAATTTCCTTCCATGTCTCTCAATACATAAATGAAGCCGCCTGCTTAAATTCTGCTGGACATCCTGTAATGTTTCTTGGCGAACATTTGTAAATGCGCCTCTTATGCGTTCCATCATATTTTCCCTTGTTGTAGGAACTTCCGCATAAACTAAAGTCTTGACATATCCCCAAAAGTAGAAGTCTAAGACATTAAGATCTGGACTTCGTGGAGGCCAAGCGATTGGGCCATCTCGTCTTATCCATTTGTCTTCCTTCCATTGCCCTAGAAACTCCCTAACGTTAAGGCTATAATGAGCAGGCGCACCATCGTGTTGCAACCAGAAAGTTTGTCGAGTGTCAGCATCCACATGCTCAAGTAAATTAGGCAGTTCGTTCTGCAAAAATGCCAAATACGTATCGCCTGTAACGGTTCCATCGAAAAAGTACGGCCCAATAATATATGGGCCAAGTATACCACCCCAAACGTTAAGGGACCATCTATTCTGATTGTCTACATGACGTATCCAATGCGGGTTTTCTGTTGCATAATAATGCATATTATGTTTATTTACCGTGCCATTACTTTTGAAAGTAGCCTCATCGCTAAACAAAATCTTTATTAAAATATTTGGCATTTTTCGCATTTGTGACTATTGTTGTGAGAGGACGATAGGTGCCGGGGTTCAATTCTCTGGAGGGACGGTGACATTTTTTCAGAGTGTTTAATCCCGGATCGACTTGCCATTCGCTGTTGGGAGCAAAGTGATTAACAGCGCGGCATCATAAAAGGCGATATGATGCTGTCACAAAGCCATTTAAACACAACTTACACACACTAAACTACACCGCAAGAGTTGCAGTGATAGCCAGACAAGTAATACAGCTTACGGAGTCACTGCAACTAAGCACTCACCACACATTAAAAAAAAAAACCAACCACAAGAGTCTGTTCTTTTAATGAAATCATCACCATGCAATTCCTGATTGAATTCCATATGGTACGGATGGCTTCTTAAAATTTTCTGCACGCTCCTGTCTTCAATAGCTGTTACCTTTGAAATACCGTCTATACTTATACATATGTGGATTTTCCTGTATTCTTAATAATACGGCCAGTTCGCTTTGTTTATTGATTACCGGTTTATTTATTTCTCTCTTCTTGTAGCTTATGCGACCAGTTTCTATAAATTTCTCTAATAACCTTTCAAATGCTTCCAGTCTTGGCTTTCTTTCAAGGTTTGGAAATCTCTCTGCATATACTCTACTTGCTAGGAGACAATTTCTTGCACATTCCCCAAGAATAAATATCATATTTACCATTTCTTGAGTACTAAAATTAGTCATTATAACAATTTCTTTTAAAGATCGAGCGAAATACTGTGTAACACCAAACGAAATTTTTAACAACTTGTCATTAAGTATACAAGCTTAAATCTGATACCAGATAACTTGATCAGCAGTGAATCTATTAAAAATGCTATATTACTTTATATTAATTTAATGTTTGCTTTCACCGCTGTGTGAAAGCAAAGTGAAAATCAACTGTTTCTCATACTAAATGGGGTTTCTTCTTGTTATAGACCATTTTTGGATTATTCGTGGAATATTCGATCTTACAGAAAGTTGAAAAGTGCAATTAACTACTAAAAATACTAGCACTTCTCATTAATTCAATTTTAAAAAGAAATAATTAGCAAATGATCTATCCTAGATGCATCAAATGAGGTATCAATAGAAAGCGTAGTAAAAAGGCTTTTCAATGAGCTAAAATATACAGGGTGTTACATTTAAAAATAGCGAGATTTCTTCGATTTTGCAAAATTGTAAACATCCTGTATAAAGCGAATAGTTGCAGAATTTATTTCACGTAGCAACGACAGTCCATACTAGTGGAAAATATTCTACTCTGTTGGTTCTTTTGTTTTTCCCTATGCAGAATCGCCTACTAAAAATGTATCAATTTATCAAGTAAAATAATTATTTACACAGAAACTATCAACTTTAGACCTGTACAACATTATATCGATGTAACCAGCTTTCAAACGCTAATCATTTTATCTACTAATATACAGGGTGTTCTATTTAAAAAAATGCAACTTTAGCCTGGCATTTCCATCTGCAACACCCTGTATAAAACAAAATATTTTTAAAACGTGCGGTTAATGGTGCGGAAGAATATCCGGTGGCTAAATATTTGACTAACTTTCAAATAAGCGTGTAATCTTCCGTCACCGCTTCGTTGCCGGACCCTGTATGTGAAATATTTAAAAGGTAAAGTTGAGGATATTCGATGAGGTATAATATCAGAATATTCTATTAAGATTCACTGAATATTTTGAAAATATACATACACGTCATACACACACATATCGTACCGCGTATCAACCTCAGTATTCTCAACTTGGTTTATATTAAATAACTATTTAACTGATGTTGGAAAAGACAGTTGGTTTTTACCGCTCATTCTGTCGACGTAGGTATACCTTACAACACTATGGTATATATACAGGGTGTAAAAAAATTAGAACAACAAACTCTGAAGGATAATAGTTGACGTTAAAACAAACAGTTTTTACTAATATTATTTTTCTCTACAACGTTTTGTTTTAATACGACATGGTAAAAAACGAGATTGGTGACTTCAAAACGAAGAGAAAAATAATGTTAATAAAAACTGTTTGTTTCAACGTCATTTATTTTCCTTCAAAGTTTGTCGGTCTAATTTTTTTACACCCTGTATAGACATACAGCGTGTCCCAAAAAGTTTTATACACATGGAAAAACATTTTATATTACATTTCACAAAACAATTCTTGATAAAAAGCTCTGCATGACTTGTAGATCCATAATCAAAAACAACATTTTTAAAACTGGCTGGAATACAGGAAAAATTAAAATTACATGTACAGATTGTAGTGATTTTCCAGATAAAATTCACTTGTTAGATTAATCCGCTTTGGAATATGCAATAATTGTCAACAAATGTCAAGTGTTACATCAGTATATGTTTACAATAATTAGAAATGCCGTCTTTAGTCAATAAGTAATCTTAAGTAATTAACAATAACTTGTAATTTTTATCTGGAAATATCAATTTTAACGGCATTTCTAATTAATGTGAACACATACTGATGTAACACTAGACATTTGTTAACAGTTATTACATATTCAGAAGCGCATTAATCTAACAAGTGAATTTTATCTGGAAAATTCACTACAGTCTGTAGGTACATGTAATTTTGATTTTCGCTGTATTCCATCAAATGTTTTAAAAATGTTGTTTTTGATTATGGATCTACAAGTCATGCAAAGCCTTTTATCAAGAAGTTTTTTTTGTGAAATGTAATATAAACTTTTTTTCCATTTGTATAAAACTTTTTGGGACACACTGTATATGTATATCTAATTTAATACATACAATTCTGAGACCAGTCGTGCAAAGTTTTACTTACATATGTACATATGCATTAGGTATGTATATTCTGGGTATCGTACAAGCAAGATTTGTTTTTATAATTGCCCATTTTGATGATACTAGAAAGGATTATGTCTGTTTTTGATTCTAATTAAATTCCTCCCAAATTTTGTCAAAATCGGAATTTTTACGTTGCTAGGCTTTTATTTATTTATTTATACATATTTTGTATTTTTGAAACCGTTTAAATTATCCAAAAATTATCCTCATCGAAATTTTTTTAAGCAAACTATCATTAAAATATATTTCTAATCTAGATGATACGCGTGTTATTATGAAGATTTTATGTCAATCTTTTTGCGGAAACTCGTTTAAATAGATTTTAACTATTATATTGTCTCATAAGACAGTATAAAAAGTAAAGATTGCGTTGAGTTAGTAACATGTCTACATATTTCTTATGAAACAAACACATTTGCCATATGATTATTATTGAAATAATGAAGAATAATATTTATGTATTTTCAGCTCTCTACCTAGTAATCTCTAAACGTCTCGTTATGTAATACGCATATTGCTATCAATATGTTAATCGATTTTAAAGCTTCAACCAGCTTTTTATGTCTGTTACAGACATATAATTTAAAACTAGATATTAAAGAAACAATGTGTTTACCCATCTTTCTGTATTAGAACTTGACAATGTTATTACAAATTTAGAACCTGTATGTGTCCATAATTGTGACTTATCTTTTGTCTGAATCATTCCATGTAAGTCTGATCCTGTGCTATAGTTTTCTAGTGAAAACAAGTAAACCAATACGCGATTACAATAATGACAATACATAATCTCAGTGACTCACAAGCAACAATCTACGCTGACTAATTCAACCATACAAACCTACAAACAAAAGATAGATGTATGTACTTTGTAATTTGGAGAAATATTCCTACATGAAAAAGATCGTATAATGAGGTTAGAAAGTTATATCAGATTCAACTGCAAGTGAACGTGAAAAGAAATACAGGGAAATAATAGCTTAAGTTAAAAGAAAAGTAAAACACGTTGGGCAATTATTTCAAAGTGTTTTCATTGTAAATTCAAAGAAGTGATAGAAAGCAAGCCGTCTGCTGAAAGTTTTCTCTATATCTTCCAAACTCTGTACCCACATTATCACAGTCCAAGAGTACCGAAAGTTGCAAGTAATGAGAAATTCATGTTTATGAAGTCTGTTACTTCAGACGAACTAACTCAGGACGAATTGAAACTACGAATACGAAATTACTTGTATGAAACCACTCTGCGACATTGTATACAGTTCTTTAAAAACAGAAAAAAATCCAGAATTACGGAATCAAGTGTAAGTATTTGTTAGAACATAATTACAGAACAATAAATATGTTATCGTCGTTCTCAAAGATTTTTGAATGAATTATGTGCAAACACATCAGCAATCTTTTATCGACTAATAATTTGCGGTATTTTTCAATATGACTATTTCAAAGGTACATGTTGTACACGTACTCTAGGAATTAGATAGGGGTATGTTGGTATGCGCAGTATGGGTTAATACTTTGGAGCACGCTACCTTGTTTCAGAAAGTCGACAATTAATCTATTAATTCATTTATTTTAAGAGTTACTTATAATAACTACTTGAAGTGGATTAAATTGTTTTTACCGGTAATTCTAGTGTATACATTAACAACTAATTGGTTGATCGTTTACAGCAACTTTTTGTGCGTGCGAGGTTTTGTCGACTTATATGTGTGTAAGTATTATGGCATTTAAGAATAATGTTTCTCAAGAAAGTAGTCAGTGTAGAATACTTGCGCCAAAAACACCAAGATTGTGTCAGATTTTATTTCACATCCATTGACGAAGCGCCTCTCTTTGCGAGAAATCTTCCAGTAAAAGTGTTTGTACTCGTACAATGTGATTTGTGTTCCTCGATTTTACTTAGGACTATTTCTTCTACGCTAGCTATGTATGGATGTTACTATCTGCATTACATGTTACATCTAGCATTCGCTAGATCGTCAAAACTACAAAACATTAAATAAATTAAATGTTAGGTGATTCCTTATTGATCAGTTCACAATATACGACAGTTATCAGATTATTGTGACTACCTTAACAGTTTAAACGAATGTTAGGTGGCACTTGAATTGACCATAATTAATCTAGGAAGGCCTAGATTAATGATGAACAGTGGATAAGGCTCCACTGTTGGCCACCCGGCTCATTTAAAGAGTGTATCCGAAAGGTGGATATTGATTATCGTTTACTTAATACTAACATGTACGATACTTTAGATTTTTGTAGTTGGTTTTCAATTAGGACTTTTAATCTTTCAGTTTATGTGTTGATTTAGTTAATAGCAACATTCTGATTGCGCACATATGCCGCCATTGGACGCCTCATAAGTCCAAGTTGACACCATTAATATCCTATTTTCTCTTCGAATTTTAAAAAATTGAAAATTTCTTTGTATCAAATGCTATTACATACATAAAGATTATTCATTCAAGATATAGCCATATAATATCACTTTGATTTGTTTGCTATTATGAAAACTTTTTATTCCAAGATATAATGAAAATTAAAATGAAGGCAGTACTCCTAAACTACTCCTAACTAGGCAATGAAGTTATTTGAGTACCTACATTATTTATTGAAGAGTTGCAACATTTAGTAATTCAAATAGATTAAGTTCTGCTATTTAGCAATTACGAACCTATTGCAAATGCATGAATTTTCATCAGACATTGTCAATTCTGAAGAAAGGAAAGGAAAAATATATCAAAAGTGTGTGGGTATTTATTAGGTTATTTTTCTTGATTGTAAATGCCAGAAATTCTCATTTTACTTTATTTATGGACTTTTTAACAAATATGTAAAGATACTTATCTTTTTTTCAGGAAGAACTACGTAAAATGACTCCTCACTATAAACTCATATATTTCAACGCTAGAGGTCGTGCCGAACATATACGCTTCATATTCGCTTATGCTGGTATAGAATATGAAGACGAAAGAATTTCAAGAGAGAAATGGCCAGAATTAAAGAAAAGTAAGTAATTACTGCAAATATTAGTGTATGTAACGCCTTAATTTTTTTCGTGCACTTTTAAAATAAATTAGTTGGCGTATTATAATATAAATTTAAAACCGCGTGGATGTTGACCACCACTTTCATAGAAACATACAATTATTAAATCTTGAGGATGACTTATCGAATTATTAAATAGTCAACGAGTTATAGGTATTTTGTGAAATTTCTGTTTTGATCATATAGGATAAGGTTGTTATTGATTGAGGTTGACTGATAGTGACGACGATCTTCTCTAAAGAATTCCGGTCTTATATAGGTCACACATGTTCCTTATTGAGTAAATTGTACCGGTTGAATTGTAATCGAAAAGAAGGTATTACGTAAATAGAATTTGACGATGTAATGAAAATTTATTTTTAGGTATACCGTAATAAGATTATTATAGATGTATTATATAGTGTTTATCCCACTGCTTTATACAAATATAGCATAACCGCTTGTCAAGAACATAATCCTGTAGGATTCTGGTATTTTGTAGTAATCTCCAGTATGTACAGAAACAGTAACTGAATGATTACTAGAATGCCTTGTAATTGGCATTAAATTTGTTAAAGAAAATGTAGTAGAATGGAATGTAGTGGAATTTGCACGTATTATTGCACGAATAGCTGATTATTAATATTATTTTTAGTGTCACTAATTATTCTTACTATGTTATTAATTATTTGTGCCCTGATAGAGTATTTTTATCTATATATACGTATTCTGAGACAAATAATACTGACCGTATGAGTATAAACTTCATAAAATCTATATTGCTGTTTCTTATACAGAGTGTTAGTAAATAAGTGCGACAAACTTCAGGGGGTGATTCTGCATGCAAAAATAATGACAGTTTGCTATATAAACGTCCATCCGCAAATGCTTAGTTTCAGAGTTATAGAGTGTTAAAATTTTTCTTAAGAACTGACCAGTTATTTATTGCTCTGAAACCGGTCGAGATAGGCAAATGAAATTTGGTGAGTTTTAAGAGATGGTTATTGCGCATTTCTTGACATCCAACCAAGAATTTTATATTCATCATTGGCGTGCATACGGGTAATGATCTTAATTTTTAAAGAAAAAAATGGTACGCCACTGAGATATTTCAAATTAAAAATCATTTTTGAATTTGCCATTCAATTTGTGATAAAAAACCTCTCTTGCCTTTTTTTGTGTGAGGCGCCGTTTTTATGCAAAAAATAAAACATCTTAACGTGTATTTTTCATTTCTCTAATACATTATCTAGAAGGCTACTGTCGACATTCAATATCAATGCATTGTTAAATACAAATATTTTAACGAAGTGTCAAAATAGGAACTCATCATTATTAAGCTTTTAGTTATAAAATTATTGTTAATAAGTAATTAATTTTTCTTTTGAATGGCGCACCAGTTCATTTTAGCATTAATGTACGTAATCGCTTAGATACAGTGTATACAAATCGTTGGATAGGTAGGGGAGGTACGGAACATTGGCCTGCTCGATCACCGGAGTTAAATCCTTTAGATTTTTGCATTTGGGGTTTTCTTAAGTCATTAGTTTATTCTACTCCCGTCGAAAACGTTGATGATCTTAGGAATCGAATTATAGCTAACGGTGAGACAATAAGAAATACACCAGGAATTTTTGCGCGAATACAACAATCAATGAGGCGAAGAGTTGAAAGTTGTCATGTCTGAGGGAGATCATTTTCAACATTTGTTGTAGCTTTGCGCTTCCTTAACATTTTTTTAGTGTTATTTTCTGTTATTGTTCTAGTTTAATGTTCATGTATTAAAGAGTTCAGTAGTTCAGTAGCCTACTAGATAATGTATTCAAAAATTGAAAAAATACAAATATGACGCTGAAAATGAGCTTCAAAAATTACATGTGGATTTTCCTCAGCCCATAAGTGATTATTATGGACATTTCGTATACACTGTCGTCCAAAATTAGCCTCGTCAGTAAACAAAACGCCATTTAAAAAATTAGGAATTTGAGCGATTTGATGAAGGATCCATTAGCAAAAAAATAGGCGGGGAAAAAGTCTCTAGGTAGTAGAGCTTGCACACGTTGAATATGAAACGGATACAATTGCTATTCTTTAAGAATTTTGAATACAGTGAAGTAGCTTACATTCAATATGTTGGCGATTTTTCGAGTACTTGTTTCAGGTGACTCCGCTATTAACTCGAGAACTTCTTCTTCTAGTTGCACAGTTCGTACTTCTCGAGGGCGCCCGCAGTCAGCCGTTTGTTTCTTAAATGTACCATTTTCGCGCAAGCGTTGGTGAAGACGAGCAAATATTGTGTGAAGAGGTACCCTACGTCCTGGATACAACTCAGCATACAATCGTCCAGCTTGCCGACCATTTCCATTACTTCCACCATAGACAAAATGCATGTCTGTTAATTCTGCATTTGAAAAATTTTCCATTATTTTCAATAAAAGAAAAATTGATTACTTATTAACAATAATTTTATAGCTAACTAAAAGCTTAATAATGATGAGTTGCTATTTTGACACTTCGTTAAAATATTTGTATTTAACAATGCATTGATAATGAATGTCGACAGTAGCCTACTAGATAATATATTAAAGAAATGAAAAATACACGTTAAAATGTTTTATTTTTTTGCATAAAAACGGCGCCTCACACGAAAAAAAGGCAAGAGAGGTTTTTTATCACAAATTGAATGGCAAATTCAAAAATGATTTTTAATTTGAAATATCTCAGTGGCGTACCATTTTTTTCTTTAAAAAATTAAATTAATTGGTTGGATATCAAAAAATGCGCAATAACCATCTCCTAAAACAAACCAAATTCCATTTGCCTATATCGACCGGTTTCAGAGCAATAAATAAAGGGTCAGTTCTTAAGAAAAACTTTAACACCCTATAACTCTGAAACTAAGCATTTGCGGACGGACGTTTATATAGCAAACTGTCATTATTTTTGCATTCAGAATCACCCCCTGAAGTTTGTCGCATTTATTTATTAACACCCTGTATATACAAGGTGTATATAAATTGCCGCAAAAGCTACCGTAGCGACACAATTTGTTCGAATTTGACATAAAATTCTTATGGTAAAATGTCCTATCATGCTTTATGCGTCCTCGGGGACCACATGAAACTAACATCCATTTGGCAACACTGTAGTTTAGTACTACCGTAATAATAGATAGAATACTTGTCAAAATTGACAAACGGGAATTACAAACGACAAATTGGATTACACAATATTGATACATAGGGCAAAGCAATAAAAAACACTTTATTAAAACAAAGTTAGTAGTTTTGATCGCATCTCTTGTAACAAATTAGCATCACTACTACCTAAGCATCTGTTCAAATTGATGTCCGTCCGTTTGTAAACACAGTTTCAATCTACGAGGTATTGTCTGTATTACTCGTTGTAGCCTTTCCGGTGTAATTTCTAATACTGCCGCGTTAATTCTTCCTCTAACTTCGTCAGCGTCCTGTGGAGGTGTAGCGTAAACTTTGTCCTTAATGAAACCCCAAACAAACAAGTCTAAAGGATTAAGGTCGGGAGATCTTGCAGGCCGTAAGATAGGACCACCGCGACCAATCCACCTGTTAGGGAAGTGTTCATCCAACCACTCTCTCACATGACGAGCAAAATATGCAGGAGCCCCATCATACATGTAAAACATGTTACGGCGTATGTTGAATGGCATCTCGTCAATAATTTGTTCCAATACATTTAAGTACCCGTTGGCATCAAGACGATTTGGCAGATAGATTGGTCCAACGACTTGGTGATTTATTATGCCCAGCCAAACATTAACTGAAAACTTTCTTTGGTGACCGTATTCTCGAATAGCATGAGGATTTTCATCTACCCAATGGTGAAAATTATGGATATTGAGTATACACCATCTCTGGTAAACATAGACTCGTCGGTCCAAAGAACACTTCTTAAAAAATTACTAACTTCATGAATTCTATTTAAGATATTATCACAAAAGTTTAAACGATGTACGTTATCGTTTTCATAGAGCGGCTGTACCTTAGCTATATGGTAAGGATAAAGAAGGTTTTTACGTAGAACGGAATGAACGATCTTATTGCTGTTGAATGTGAACGCCAACTGTCGAGTACTGATCTTCGTGTACCTACTGAGTCTAGAATTTTCTCTTCCAGTGGTAATGTACGCCGTTGTCTAGGTCGACCTGCGTTGGGATTCCTTTTATAAAATGAACCAGTTTCACGTAGACGTTGGTCCAGTCGTCGAAATACGTTTCCAGTAGGATGTCTCCGGTTTGGAAACCGTACGCGATATTCCTGTTCTGCCATGTTAGCATTTCCATTACAAAAAGCATACATCATATATGTACATACATACATATCGGCATATTCATTAAATGTAAAATTCATCGTAAAAGATCAAAACAATAAAACAACAACGATAAAACTAGAGAGAATATGAGAGAGCAGAGCTTGCACAAAACTAAATAATACCTACTTGGAAAAAATTAATTCGGACAAATGTCAAAATTTGACACTAATGATTTTGATTGAAACCAAATAAGAAAACATACACATTGTCTTACAATGTTGCCAATTGTGTTTTTAAAGGGAGGATGCTAATGAAGAAATGTTGAAAATAGACTCTACCATCAAAAAGAAACTGTTTTCGATAAATTAGGAATAAGAAGTTGTCTAAATTAAAAATTGCAGCTGTCTGTACCGACAAATATCGAACACAAGCGCTTATTAAGAGACTAAAAAACCGAACTTCGTGAACCTCGTGAAGACGTATGGAGCATGGTACAATATTTTACCATTGAGATTTTCGATTTAGAAACGAGCGAAGAATGTCGCTGCGTATAGCTTTTGCGACAATTTTTACACACGTTATATACCGCGAGACTAACCAAGTGACTATAAATGTTTGTGACAAATATTTACTTTGGCAACACTGAAAAATTGGCTTGCCTGGTTATTCGTATATAGGTACAACTTTGTAGGTTATGTCATTTGTATCATATGGATACGTTATGCATGTTTGTTTACCGATACCAGAAGGAAGATTTATAGAAAACGAGTTTTTTGAACGCATATTTTAAACGACTAAACAAAAATTATTCAAAGAATATGCTCGTGATAAATTGTTAAATACATTAGTTAACATTTCAGGTCCTATATTTGCTATTGCCTCCTCAATAGCGTTCCGTGACTGTTGTAAATTCTGTATTTGATTCCGGTATATTGTATTTTTCAAATAAGGGAACAAAAAGAAATCTAGCGGCGTCAAATCGGGAGATCTACTTGACCACAAACCTACACTAATCAAACGGTCTGGGAAGAATTGGTGTAAATAATTAATTGTTATTCGTGCAGTGTGCGCTGTAGCTGAATCTTGCTGAAAATAGCCACTCGTTAACTCTATGTCATCCAACTGATTTGTAAATGATTCCAAAATAATGGTTTGGTAGCGTTGAGCATTAATCGTTTCTTGAAAGAATATCGGACCAATAATTCTTTGCCGTGACATTGCCACCCAAACACTGATTTTAACAAGATGCAATGGCACTTGGACTAAGTTCTGCGAATTCTCTGCCGAACAAGTTCTGAAGTTCTGGGAATTAACATAGCCAGACAGATGAAACCAAGCCTCAGATTGTTACTATACCAATAAAAAAACTGTGTTCGTAATACGAAATCAGGAGGATGAAGTTGCTGAACAATTGTAAATTTATACGGATGTAAATGCTTTTTTAGGATCTTACGAGTGGATTCATAGGAGAGTTCAGGAAAGGACGTAAAAACGGTTAAAAGGAAATAATAATAATTGATAATGGGACTTTACCTATTTGTTGAGATAAACGACATACTGAAATATGAGGATTTTCCGCAACACGTTCATTAACATATTCAAAACATCAGGTGTAGCAACAGTGGGAAGGCCAGTAGATTTACCTTTAGCCACATTACCGGTTTTCAAAAACCTTTCAACAATTCTTATAGTGTGTATAGTAAAGCTACGGTAATCAACTTGGTCCTCTGGATACATTGCAACAAATTGCTCAAAAGTTGATTGCAGCGAATATATCTAATTACCATCATTTTGTAAGCCGCTTCGAAAATAAGCCATTACGATAAATGTGTTTTGCTCAATAGTAAATACCATTGTTAAAATGAAATTGAGTGGTTTTATTCGTATGACTTTTACTTTGACATATATGACAAATTTAAATTTAAAAATCAGGTGTGCTAACATAAAATTACAGAAGTGTTGTCAACTTAAGTCGAAAATTTACAATCATTTATAGTCGCATTGTACAATGCGACTATAAATGATTACAAAATGATGATGGTAATTGGATATATTCGCTGCAATCAACTCTTGAGCAATCTGTTGTAATGTATCCAGAGGACCAAGTTGATTACCGTAGCTTTACTATACACACTACAAGAGTACGTAAGATCCTAAAAAAGCATTTACATCCGTATAAATTTACAATTGTTCAGCAACTTCACCCATCTGATTTCGTACTACGAACACAGTTTTGTTACTGGTATAATAACAATCTGCATAATAATATTGACCAGCAAAATATCACTTTTTATTCGGATGAGGCTTGGTTTCATCTGTCTGGTTATGTTAATTCCCAGAATTTGGTCGGCAGAGAATTCGCATAACTTGATCCAAGTTCCATTGCATCCAGTTAAAATCGGTGTTTGGGTGGCAATGTCACGACAAAGAATTATTGGTCCGATATTCTTTCAAGAAACGATTAATGCTCAACGATACCAAACCATTATTGTGGCATCATTTATAATAATCAATTGGATGACATAGAGTTAACGAGTGGATATTTTGAGCAATATTCAGCTACAGCAGACACTACACAAATAACAATTATAATTATTTACACCAATTCTCCCCAGACTGTTTGATTAGTGTAGGTTTGTGGCCAAGTAGATCTCCCGATTTGACGCCGTTAGATTTCTTTTTGTTCCCTTATTTGAAAACCACAATATATCGGAATCAAATACAGAATTTACAACAGTTACGGAACGCTATTGAGGGGGCAATAGCAAATGTAGGACCTGAAATGTTAACTAATGTATTTAACAATTTATCATGACGAGTACAGTGTTGTTTAGCAGTGGAAGGTCGTCACTTTGAGCATATTCTTTGAATAATTTTTGTTTAGTCTTTTAAAATATGCGTTCAAAAAACTCGTTTTCTATAAATCTTCCTTCTGGTATCAGTAAACAAACATGCACAACGCATCCATATGATAAAAATGACATAACCTACAAAGTTGTACCTATATACGAATAACCAGGCAAGCCAATTTTTCAGTGTTGCCAAAGTAAATATTTGTTACAAACATTTATAGTCACTTGGTATTATATTGATAAGAGTTTGCCATGGAGTCGAATCCGTATGTCGTATCTTATTACATTTTTTTAAAATTCAATATGATTAAATTGTCAGGTTAAGTGTCATACTGACATTAATATTCATCAGTATATTCATCTAACTGTAAAAGTGTGTTTTAACAGTGATTTAAAAAAAATGTACATGTTTGAATAATATTTTAATTTAAAAATAAAAAAATTACAATAATTGTTGAAAATGAGCTCCGGCTTGTTCAATGCACAAGTTTACGCGCCTGTTCAAGCTATCAAATGCATTTTGCAGTATTTGTGGTGTTATGTTTGCACATTCATCGTTAACTCTCTGTTGTAGTTCTTGCAAATTAAGTACAGGCATTCTAAAAATCCTATTTTTCAAATAAGGGAATACAAAATAATCCATAATAGTCAAATCGAGTGACCTCTCGAGTGACTGAGTGAGGAAATTCAACTTCCGTATGCAAACTTATAAATCGATTATCAAAAAACTCACGGATAAAGGCTATAGTTTCTCTTGTCGTCTAGGCTGTTGCGCCATCCTGCTTCAATCATGTAAGTTTTGTGAGCTGTTGTGAAAACCATAACTGAAAAGCTACTTAAGACTTCAGAGAGAAAATACTTATATTGATGAATATTAATGTCAGTGTGACACTTAACCTGACAATTTAATCATTTGAATTTAAAAAAAAATGTAATAAGATACGACATACATATTCGACTCCATGGCAAACTCTTATCAATATAATATTTAGTCTCGCGGTATGTACATACATACATATTTGGTATGTATATAAGCAATTGGAAACCCTAACATATGACAGGTGTAATTTCAAACCCTCACTGGAATTGCAAAAACAAAAAAAAAGTAGTGGATTGTTTAATACTCTTACTTTGTGATTTTTGTGATTTTGTCTACGAGCTGTGTTCAGAAAATAACAGGAATTTTATTTTTTTGAAACAATATTTATTTATTCGTCTACATTAGTGTTGTCGCCTTCAAAAAAATCCGTATTAGATATTATGCACTTGCGCCAGCGCTTCTTCCAATCCTCGAAACACTTGTCAAACTCGATTTTTGGGATAGCCTTTAGCTTTTTCAGCGATGCGCTTTTAATGTCATCTATGCTTGTAAAGTAACGGCCCGTTACGGTTCTCTTTATTTTTGGAAATAGGGATAAGTTAGACGGAGCCACGTGTGCCGAATATGGAGGCTGGGGCATCGTTACAATATTGTTTTTGGCCAAAAATTCACGAACAAGCAATGAAGTGTGTGCAGGTGCGATATCGTGGTGCAAAAGCCATTAATTGTTTCCCCACAAATCCGGGAGTTTTTTTCGGATTGCTTCACGCAAACGGCGTTGAACTTGTAGGTAGTATTCCTTATTGACCGTTTGACCTCGTGGTAAAGATTAATGATGCACCATGCCATTAATATCGAAGAACAAGGTGAGTATCTCGCTTCAACTTGTCTTCATAATTGCAACATTAATCAGAGAAAATCGGATAACGTTAAAATCTCTAACCGATAATGTGCCAGCGATGTTCAGTTCAGTTGCGATCCGGGTATCCAGCTGGCCAGGGACCAGCATACACAGCATGAATCACGTAGTCACTGCATATCCTCGTTGGTCATACTTTCGCAAGTTGGCAGGAAGATCCTATTGCATCATAGATCAAAGTACGGATTTTACCTTCCCGGGTTATGCAGGGGCATCCTGCTCACGCCATGCGTTAGTCGCTGGATATCCCACTCTCACCATGCCCGGATACTCGTCAGAGATCGCTCCATATGTCGCATGATATATCGGAAGGATAAACCTGTTAAATACATCTCTTGCAGCATACAAAAGTACCATGTATAGACTCTGCCTTGTGAAAGTACACTTGTCGATTCTAATCAAACCCCACCTCGATCATAGTGATTACTTTTTGAGACCTGTATATCGGCTCTACAGCAGCAGGCAGCTATGAAACTTGCTGACTCAAGTCGTTCTTTCTTCGCGCATTTGAAATTAGGAGTATATATATTATTATACAATGTATGCAGTTTACGATGTAAGTACAACACATAATTGCTCATTTCGTTTATGTAAATTATAGTGTTTCGTCACTACACATAGATTTTTTCCTTATCTTTATCCATAGAATAAATTAACGTATTAGCTGTCGTCAATAAAAAAAAACGCTTACATGAGAGGATCTACTGTAAATTTCGTATAAATGCGTTTATGCATTAACTAAGAAATTACATTGGCATCTAGAGAAACATCTGTACAAAACTTACATTACAGAATGTAGTCGAATGAAGTGAATTTAACTCGATAATACGCTTTCAATTACATGGGTATCGACCGCCGTTAACATTTACTAATGACGTGTAATTGACAGAGTTACTAGTTTATGAAGGTGTTAATATTTCAAAGTAACGAGTGCAGTTGTAATCCTATTCATTCGCATATTTGGCAGCATTTGTATTAATAATTATGTGCTAAATCTTAGCATTTAAAATTGCAATTAGAATGCTGTATCTGTATAAAATTACATAGCATCAAAAAAACTTAGTATATACAAATGTTTGAAAAGATATCTGGTATCTTTTAAATTTAATTCTGAACTACGAAGTAATGTACCTTTTTCGCATATACTCTCTCAAAATCGTACATTTGAATGTCCCTACTGATCGGGTGCCTATGTCTACCACCAAACCATGGACAAATCGCAAATTTAGTGATAGTGCTGCATACAAGTGCAATATGATTATCGTGTAAAGAGGATTTTGTTCCCGTGATGTTTATATTCGATTAACTAATTAGATAATCTCTTGAGAACGCACTTTAGTTCGTTCAATTTTTCGCAATACGAAGTATGGTTTTCCTTGGTTGACTATAGACTAATTACGGCAGATACAGCGTAATTACATAGTTCCTGATAGCTTATATCATCAGTTCATTTAAATGAAAATATCATTAATAATTGGCTTTGCCGTTTTCATTAATTATAATTAATAAATTCTTTGCAAATTCTTAAGCAATTCTCATATAAACTTTTTATTTTGGTGTCAGTAAACAATGCAATATAAATGTAATATGAACTGTTACTAATATCGAGGTTCTGCTTTTCATCATAATAATGTCACAACCGATATTCGAACTGATTAATTAACTAAATAAATACACTCTGTACTAATATTTCATTGAATACAATCACTTTTCAGAAAAATTATTTATATATATTTGAATATTTATATATATTTGAATTTAATAACAACTTCTTTCCAGATACATAATTGTGGGTTTAGTATAGCCAAGAATATAAAAGCTTACCTACGTAAAGAAACGAATTGTTAGGAAATGAAAATATATATAAATACATACATAAATAAATATATATATAATTTTACCTTATATGTTACATGTAAATCTACTTTAACACATTAGCATTTCTCAATGGTATTTGTTAAGATTTTTAATCCTTTGATTTGTGAAGGGAAAACAATTTTAAAAAGCGGTCAAAGCGATGCTTTGCATTCATTTACGAAATTTCTCGCACAAACGATCTCTAAGAAATACCTTTGTATGGCGGTCCTCTCGGGCCAACATTAGCTTCTTGTCATATTACTCACAACTTGAAAACGACACCAAAGTGAAAAATCAATACAAGGTTTGCTCATAGAATCGTTAACTTGCATGTAGGATATATTACCTACCTATTTTTTCTCCTGTATCGAAACAAAGTGTTCTATTTTTGTATTGTTAAGGATTTATTATTTAGCGTACTGTCATATTTATTTATATTTTGTGTTACTCTTTTTTGCATCACTGTAATGGTATACAATACACATTAAAGAAGGAAATTAATTAAGATAATTTTCTAGTTACTATCTTAATGAAAATGATAAATTGTCCACAATATTTTATGAATACAGATCACTTGCATTCTTTTTGTTATTTATTGAAATTGCAAAAACAAGCAGAAGATTGATTAGATTTTGGAATATAATATTATAATTTATATGGGTCGTATTGATCTATGATTCAAACAATTTTGTAAATAACAACGTAATACGTAATTTTGACAAAATGTAAAATATTTCTCCAGCATTTTCAAATATGTTAACTACGATTTGTTCATACTAATGGAAAGATATTCTTAGGTACACTACGCCGCCTATTTAAGGAAAAAGTATGTAATGCCGTTGAAAAAACGGAGGTTTATATATTTGAAGTTAGAGAAATGTTCATCCGCATCCTTTAATGTTATAAACTTAAATACATTAATAAATGAAACGTCCTAGACTTTCACAGCTGCTTTGATTAAACGTTCAAGAATACGGATTTTATCGTATGTCAGAAGTTGCTTGGTGTTATACCGCTTGTTAAATTCCGAATTGACAATTCCAATGTTGTACCACCAAACATACGTCTGCACTTTCTGAATTATGATATCACCAAGAAAATAGTTTATTCAACGAGTTTTCAAGATGCTGGCGCAGTTAGGGATAACAGTTGATGCAGCAGTACTAAAAATTAAATCGAAAAGAGTCGTACATACGAGTAGTACAGACAATATCTTGCAGATTAAAGTATACAGTTGTGGTCAATAAAATAGATACACAGTATATTATCGCTTGTTTTACAAATAGAAGCTGAAAAACGATTTCTTTCACCACAAATCGATCATTAACGACCAGAACAGCTTAAATGTGGAATATTTCTCTAAAAAGTTAATTAGGAACAAAGTTACAAGCATTGAAGTACACATGGAAAAATTCACCCCTCCTTTTTGGAGAAAGTTGAATTAAGTTTGTGTCACTAAAAGAAAGAATATGATTTGTTCATCCAACATTCCAAATTTGGTTTGATTATCTGCAGCGGTTCCAAAGTTATGAATTTTTTACTTTACGAAATAGAGGCGAAAATCGCGTGCGACTCGCGTTACAGAGGGTTCGCACGCGATTTGCGCCTCTATTTCGTATAAAGTAAAAAATTCATAACTTTGGAACCGCTGCAGATAATCAAACCAAATTTGGAATGTTGGATGAATAAATCATATTCTTTCTTTTAGTGACACAAATTTAATTCAAATTTCACCAGAAAGGAGGGGGGAATTTTTTCCATGTGTACTTCAATGCTTGTAACTTTGTTCATAATTAACTTTTTAGAGAAATATTCCACATTTAAGCTGTTCTGGCCGTTAATGATCGATTTGTGGTGAAAGAAATCGTTTTTCAGCTTCTATTTGTAAAACAAGCGATAATATACTGTGTATCTATTTTATTGACCACAATTGTATATGCTTAGAAATAGACGGTATTAACTTTTCACAGTCAAATACCAATAATATCAGTGATTTATTATTAAAGAAGTATCTAAATATGAATAAATTGTGTGTGATAATGCTCACCATGGTTTAGTAGAATATGTAGTCTACTGCAGTGCCTGTTAGAGAAAGTATAATAGTTACCTTTTGGTGAAGAAGCAAGGTTTGCTTTATAACGTATAAAAATGGTAAATTGATGAAACTTTCCACTACATTTGTGAATATTAAATTATTGCTATAATTGTAGTTGATTACCAGCATAAATGCAACTATACAATACAATAAAAATAAGATTGAAATAGGTGTCTTTTATCTTTCAGTATGCTTTGCCAAAAAAACTATTAATGTCGCCATTAATTGTAGAATGTGTTTATCTTTGCATAAACATAACTAAATAAATAGTTTATTAACACAGCAATTGGTATAAAACTATCAACTTATCAACAACTATGATTAAAATAAAAACTAGTGTTTCAAGTAAAGTCTGCTAGCTTTAAGTAATAATAAGTAATACTAGCAATAAAGACGAAGCAAGAAAGTATTTCAGAAAGTTGTTCTTAATCACTGAAAGGTTTCATATACGAAGATTTTCAGAAAAACTTTAATTTTGTAATTTTTCTAGATTGTCCCAAATATCAAGTGTGCATTGGAGAATTAATTGAAAATTTTTTCAAGCGTCACCTATCACACCCTGATCTATCAGTATCTTTGTTGTTTGATAAATGATGAACGAATAACGATTAGCCATTTCAAAAAGGTAGAAATTATTCGTCTTATTGGTGATAATGTACTCTCCAGCCGGGAAGCTACAGAATTTAACGGGAAACATCCTGAACGTCCACCATCCATCATGGGCGAATTGCACACGTGAATCGCCTTATCAACACTACTAGAAATGTCAGTAGATCAAGACGATAGCAATCAAATAGCAATAATTATAATTGATGATGTAGAAATGATTTTCGCACAAGTGTACAAGATATGAGTAGAAATTTAAATATCCGTTATAGTAAAATTTGGAAATTTCTTCGTCGACAAAAAATGAAAGCCTAGAAGTCAAAATTCTTGTACACCTTGGAAGAAAGAGATTTGCAAAGAAGAACGGGATATTGCGTACGGTATCAAGGCAATTTCTTACCCGACGTATTTTTGCAAAACACTATACGATATTTACTGATATGTACTATGTTCATCACTAACGGTGTAGTTTGCTAAAAAAACTGCAAATGCTGGGCAGCAGATAGCTCAGGTTTTGTGATTAATTATAAAAAACAATATTCACAGAGTAAATTAGTGGTGCAGTTTTTAAATGCAATCATTAGCTTGTTCAGGTTATTAATTGTTTTAAAGATTGAATCAATGGATTCAATTGATAATTTTCCACTCGTTGTAAGGCGAGAACTGTATTTACAAATTGATGGAGTCTCAGTTCATAACCTAAGAATAATACAAGCATGTATGGACTAGAATTTTATTCTAAGATGGATTGGTCGTAATAATCCTTTAATGGAATGGTCACCCACATTGCCCGATATTGCACTACTGGACTTTTTCTTCCTTGGCCTCGAAACAGAGAGGACCTATGCGAGATAATCCAACAATTTTGCCGAAAATCTTATGCTGTATTGTATTCAATAACAAAAGATGAGTGTATAAATGTTTTCGGTTTCAAGGTGATCTAGTTGAAAAAGTCTCCTATTTAATATTTATAGTAGTTTTTTAGTTGTGTTCATTACATAAGTTTTTTAGTAAGTTTATACAAAAATGTAGCCAAATAAAATTCAAATATTTTAGCGAAACTTTGTATTTAGAATCGATTAGTGATTAGAAACAACATTTTAAATCGCCTACTATGACTTTATTTGAAATACTCGTTTTTATTTTAATCATAGTTGGTCAGATTTATGTACACTCCAACAAAATTCATTTTTATAAAACTGTAACACAAACTGGCACCAGTGCTTTATTAATAAACAACAACAATTGCTTTATTAATAAACTATTTATTTAGGCGTCTTCATCTATAGTGAAATACAGTGTATGTATAACAAACGTACATTTACCTCCCTGGTGTTACTCATTAAAAGCACAGCGGTTGCTATGATGACATTATCAACGTTTTTTGTGTAAGATAAAAACAACGTTAATTAATATTTTCCCAAAAGAAACATACAATAAACATAATGTTGTACGTATGTTGTTCACATAACGGTTAGTTTTTAATGGAAAATTCAACGTCGCTTTGATAACATTGAACAACGGTATGGTAATTATGAATTAATTTATAACAGCCTATAAAATACAATTTAATATCTCTCTTCAACATTTAATGAATCCTTAAATTTTACAGTACTAGATATTACATCTAATAGTGCATTTGATGAAATAATTTTTATGCAATTTCAAGATTTCTACAATATTATATAAATATTTCACACTACATCAGCTGGTCAATAAGAAGTACTTTTGATCACAATACTGTTTGTGTGAAAGTAGAAGAAGAAACTGTTTAGTCCACCATTGATAGTTTGTCGTTTTGATGTATTGTTTTTTATTATTTTCACCACTTTGAAATAAAACAAAATTTTAGTTGTCATCCGATGTATTTTTCAGTTTTAAGGTTAACTTTTCAAAAAAAAAAATACGTTGAATGCTCCACTTCAATACAATTCGTTTATATAATTAAACCAAAAAGTACCTATAATAGACGCTCATAGTATAATTGCAGAAATCACTCTACTAGCAAAGGCGCTAAAAAAAACAGGTTAGCTGTTCTCGTCAAAAGGCTGTTTTGTGTCCTCATACTGTGATTCTATCGAACGACGTATCATTACATTTTTATAATTATTTCAAAACTTAGGAGAATGCATATACGATCCCTATACGTAACAAGGTAATCAATAATTGATCACAATTTTTAAGTAAAACATTACACAGTTTTTACTATCGTGGGATATGGAACTTTTGGAATGTGTAGAACACATATAGATACAACGCAATGTTTTCTTTCTATGGAAAAAAACATTCTGAGTAGGTGAATTTTTGAAAATTGGAAATTTCCTATTTGCCTATCTGCATAACTCACTAACGGTAAGAGGCAGAGAAACACTTTTAAAACAAAAATTATTTGTTGGAATGAGTATTATAAAGCAGCAAAGAAAACAAGTTAAATATATCAACAGTTAAAACCTTATAAAAATGTTGATAACTGATTATAAATTATTTTGCGAGTTTAAGAATTATAAGACAGAATCACTCGGTCACTTTTATTATGCGTTAAAGCCCCTACTAATATAACATTTTAAATATTTAAACACACAATGGATTATTCTGCAAGACGATGAAGCTCCTGCAAGAAATGTTGAAAACACATGATGGCATGGTTGCCACATACCGACCGACGAGGTGAAAGCGTAACGTATCCGTTTTTATACAGGCGTAAGCAAATACGTTGTAATATGTATGTGTGAGCGATAATAATATTGCATAAGCGATTGTAACTTGATAATGTTAGTGCATTCATATAATGCAATATCGTAACCAGAAAGTAGTATAAAGTCAGAAAATTTTCTTAGTTTTTCCATATGCGAACACCATACAGATCGAGAGGTAGTATTATTGATTTAGTTTTTATTTGATATCGTGAATATATGCACAGATTTCGATTAAATACTGTCTATTATACCAGCAGGGCAATAACCCGTTCAAGAGTCCAAGAATAAACAACCTGTTTTTGGCAAATACACATCGGTTAATTATTGCAGAAATAGTTCTTTTGTTGATGTTTCAGATATGGATGCCGTTAAATAATGATTTTACGGCCGAAACAAAGACTGTGATACATGTGGATCGAAATACGAATCTCTTCTATATGATTTTTTCATTATTAGATAATAAAAGTCGAGGAAACGTCATTCAATCTGAGTGTACCATACGATGGTATGATAAACTTATTTTTCTTCAAACTACGTATTTTGTAAGTTATGTACTTTAAAATTCTAAAGCCAGTGTCGGAATGCGTTAAAATGTACTAAATGAGGATCTACATATGTATGTTAGTTTGTAATGCCCATCACTGGAGATCCAAACAGTGAACACCTAAATCAAGCATTTACAAATTGATTATGTACAAATAGAGAAATTTTTAGCAATTTTTCTCGACGCGCACCGCCCATAATTGTTTATTGCTTCTTACCACATAGAAAGACCTTTTTTTAATAATACTATACAATAACCGTGCCATGTCACAATATTACTTCACCACTAATCTGTACGATTGGTATCTAGATGAAATTTTTGCTGGATAGTACGTAAAGCAAATCGTCTTTGCTTCCCACTAAATTATTATGCTTGATATTATTTAAACTCTCTACTTATGTAAGTTAAATAATATCGCATATGTAAAAATATTGATATATTTTATCTTGCTGCTCAATAAAACTCATTCAAACAAACATTTGTTGTCTTAAAAGTTTTTGTGTACGGCTTGGGAATCGTCCCTTGTAAGTACAACGTTTTATTAACTTTACCAAAGATAATATTGGTTTATTATTTTCATAAACTAAAAGTTTATTACGTTGTAAACGTTACACAAACCTTAATGTTACTAAGAGTTTTGTTCAGGCGTTGGGTTAAAGTAACGGTGCTATGATATTTTCAGACAAAAATAACTTCTACCAAAATAAAAGCGAATCTGAATAAATGAGTGTGTAATCTCAATTGATTAAAATAAGCGTACACCCCTATGAAAGAATAATATATGTTTATACATTACAGACAGAAAACATGTGGAGTTTTTCACACAATATTGCGTTATCCGATTTCTTTAAGAAATTTTAAGATAAATGTGTGTAATTATCAGGTTAATAGGGTGGGCTATTTTTATACAATTGCGTATAGAAGGTACAGTTGTTATGCTCCCCATTTGTGCGAGAACTCGAAGGAAATCTGCTGGAATTGCGGCAATTTCTGAAACATTTTTTTTTCCGTGGGAATATAAAATATATAATTTTGTAAGTTATTGTTAATGCAATGCTAGTTAATTTATAAAGTAAAACAGATTAAAGTAAGTAATAATGTTCTATTTCAGACTATACTATTGTCACTGAAAACTGAATGACACGCAATAAATTGGGACGACATTTAACTTGATAGACACGTTCGTTTATTCATTTGCTTTCCTGAAAAAATTATCTTCGAATTTAATATATCGTCAACTTTCTATGCCATTATAATGTCTTAATGGATGTCGTTACGTTTAACATACACTTTATCGCCTTTATTACTTTCCATATCACAAACTTTGTAGGTTTTTATTTCCGTATGTGGCAGTATCATATACCAAATGGTGATATGATAGGATTTTAAGAGTATCATTAGAAGGCATTTAGGAAGGAAATTGATCATATTTCATTTAACCTTTAGTAACTGTATGTATTTTATACATTTTGTTAATTTATAAGTCTATTCTTAGTTTAAAATACGCAGTTTAAAATAACAGATTAAAATGCCACTAATATTTCCTGAAAACATGTAGCTTTAATCTATATTGTGTACAACATTACTGCAGGTTACAATGTACAAGTTAATGGCCAATTAGGGATATGCGCAATGCCAATTTTGAATTCGTGGATATGTACATAGTTTCAAGAATTAATATTACCTGTTTCTACCCGCTAATTAATTTCTATAATCTAAACCTTAAACCCACTTCGTTTATTTATAGCAATGTAGAATAAATCCTCGTTGGTACTGGTTGCATGGTTTATCAATATTTGGATTTTACTTTCCAAATGTTAAGTTTGCCATCTAAAGTTGGTATTACCGTTGAATAATGAAGCCATTTTGTATCATACAACAGAAACAATATCTTATTTAACATAAGTAAAGTTGCTTCCTTATTCTTGTCAATTTTTCTGTTTAATCTCCTTTTGGAAATTCTTGGAGTGTTCGTAGCGTTTGTGTTTTTATATATTTCATACATATTAGAGAGTCATGAAATGAGAAAGTGAAACCCGTTGGAATACTATTAAACAAACACCTTCTTCAATAAATGTCTACATTTTTCCAATCTCACCTCTACATACATCGATCAAAAAGGCGACTGTAATTATTAGTTAAAAGTTTATGAAAATGTAAAAAATGCCCGCTGTATCCTTTCGGTTATAAGCATCCTCCTTTATTTAAGACCCTATTTACATGAGAAAAAAATTCAATAGAAAGAAACTGGACGAGAAATGAAACCATGCGGTTCCTTGACTAATCAACCGTAAAATAATTATTTATCGAGTTTTTGTTGCCATTTTACGGACTCTAGCGGCGCAGCGCAGTGATGAAAGGCTGAATGTAGTAACGAGGCTACGTGATATACTGGATTAGTATTTATTAGCACACAAATGATGCAGTTTAGTTACCTGTGTAATGTATTTCGATTATATTTGGATCACATCATTATTATCATATATAATAATAGTTATTATTATCAATAACATTACTAAATACGTTCTGCACAGGAGCGGAGACTAAACCTTAAGTTCGTTTACTTAAAATGAATGTTGACTGGAAAGTTTTTTTAGTGTTGTACTAACGTTTCTGTTCAAAATAAGTATCAACCCGCACCGACTTAGTAACTAATCATATATTTCTCAAAGAGTAACAACGTTTAAGTAAGTAAACGTGTCCTTCTATATATCGATGGTATTACAGATTATATGAGTACGAATTTGTTCAGAATCTATTACTTTCTTTGGAAATGAATAACATATTTCCACAGATTTTTCATGATGTAGGTATAGTAATAAATATTTAGAAGGTAAAAGATGATATATTGAGGAGGCGTGATGTTTAGAGGAGTTTTTACTATAATTGTTTTTATCTGTTTGAATCTATATTTTCAATGTAAGGCGAACATTGCACTAAACATATGTGTAATATTGCAGAGACGCCGTTTGGTTTGCTGCCCGTACTGGAAATAGATGGAAAACCAGTAGCTCAGAGTAACGCTATAGCTCGTCATTTGGCTAAACAATACGGCTTGGCTGGAAAGACCGAATGGGAATCCTTACAATGTGACGTACTTGTTGACGCATTAGGAGATCTAAAACAAGGTAAGAATATATTACAATAAAAACTTATAACTTATGCTTATAAATAACTTCCTGCAAATTCTCATTTACTATTAAATCTAACTCAAAATACATTATCTTTATTATATACTTATAGATATAGAACATGTCAGAACTCCCCGGCAAACGGTCACGGTCGAATGTATATTGTAAAATGATTTTAAAAGTCTCAATAAACAAAACGCGGCTAATATATGTATATTGTTGAGAACATATTCTCAAGAGAACAAGTAATAAAAGCAAATCTAGTTTATTTTAGGAATAAACGTACCAGAAATAACGAAACTGTTGAAACGGTTCGATAGCCGTGGCTGATTATCGTTGTGGCGAGACGATAGGAGCCGCATTTCGATTGTCTGGAGGAACGGTGATATTTTTTAAGCGAATTGAAATCCGGATAAACTTACCATTCGCTGTTGGGAGCAAAGTGATTAACAGCGCGGCATTATAAAAGGCGATATGATACTGTCACAAAGCCATTTGAACACTGATAGTCAGACAAGTAATACAACTTACAGAGTCACTCGAACTAAGCACCCACCACACATAAAAAAATTCAAGTTGTGCTATAAAAGCAACTCAAAATGTCTACCTTCTTTCTCAATGCACAGGTTAAATCGTCTTAATATAGCGAATTGCGTACACGTTTGAACATTGCAGGCATATTTCTAACTGTTCAGGAAGCATTGATTATACGTGGCAGTAATTTTGCCCCTGCTTCAATTGAAGTATCATAAACTAAGTTCTTTGGTTAAAAAAAAGATCCAACTCGGGTGTGGTGGATAATATAAGCAGGTTCGCCATGCATAAACCAGATTTTCTATCAAAACTATGAGTTAACTTCGTCCATTGTAATTCATTTGTCAAAAAGTGTGTAAAAATTTTACCTGTTAAGCAACCGAAAAATATACTTATTAAGCAGTTCTTTATTTACCATACGTTAATAGCAAATCTATGTTGAGGGCCTCTTCGATGTACTTCAACTATATACAGAACTGTATTCGCGGTACAAAACTATGAGGATTACCGTTATGAGGGCTTCCGGATTTTCGCCGCGTTATAGTAAAGTAAATGCATATAAAAATAAAGTAAAAAAAGTGGTCATAAGATTTTCGCCTATAGCTTGGTTTACACGTTGAGTTACGGTGACCTTTTGGCGTTCCTTACCTTTTTTGCCCTTATCGGAAGGTTTTCTCCTCTAGCATGGTTTACACGTCGAGTTACCGTGACCTTCTGGTGCCCCTCACCTAGTTTTGCTCTTAAAGAAACCAGTTACATTAGTGGCAAAACGTCGAGTTTGAATAAGTTTTTTCTTTCTAATTTTCACTTTGTTTTATTTTTGTATTGCATATATTTACTACGACGCTGTTAAAACCCACTAGCCCTCATAGCAGAGACTCGGACCGTGGAAGCTTTTGATATCATTTAACATGAGAATCACGTTTTAATTGTGGGATGTCTACTTATGCAACTTTCTTAGTGACAGCTGTTTAATTTTTTAAAATTTCATCAATACAACTCTACTGCAATTAACTTGCATCATGTTCCTGACAACCTATATTACTCGCAACTGAAGCATTTTTAATCTCATGTTTATTAATACTTAAACTGATTGTCTAACATAGATTCGAGCCTGACAGTTTGTCGGTGGAGTTCTGACATACCAGGTAAATATAATATCGCATCTCGATGTATTGGAAATATGTATAACAAGGAATTCTATTCTATTCTGAAATAATTGAACTTTTACTAAATCTACGTTTCGGAAGCGGAATTAAATCAATAAAGTTAAATAAGTCATGTATTCAGGTCGTAACCTTTCCACTTTCGAATGGATTCATGTAAAAAATTTAAATCTCCGTTTGGCGATACAAGTTGGCTGTTATAAAAAACAAAAGTTGACAAGGTACTATTTTTAAAAAGGGAAAGTGTAAGTTTTGAAGTTCTTTTGATTCTCTATTTAATCTCGCGTTGTTTTTGATAATCCATTAGCGGCACTGATTATTCGAGAAAAATGTATCAAATATTTTTGAATTTATATTAAGCAGCTACGTCTACTCTTTATTTTATTTTTAACCAAATATTTCTCGTACTGTATATTTTTTTCATTGTGTCTTCGATTTTATCTTTTTCATTGTTACTCTTTGCCCAATTACTTTCCCAATGACTCCTGAAAAATGGTTTTTTAAGGAGTTCTATGTATTACTGCTAGTTTTGTTTCCACTTGGCAACTTCTATAGCTAAATCTTTACTGTTTCTTATAATTTCCTAAAAACATAAGATCTTCTAAGTTGTTATACATTTTTCTCAGTTTTGTCTGTTATAAGTTATTATACGGCTATTTGTACGCCTTTTATATATTTGCTGACCAGAAAATTTTGGAATTTGACTCCCATCATAACGCCATACGTTTCATTAATTTGCGCATTAGTAGGCTAACAATAAGTCGCATGCGACAGTTACGAAGTATCAATGCACTATTGTAGTATTCATGTTGTATATATCAATACAATACACGATAAATATGTTTTAATGATTTTTTCTCTTACGCTACCAAATGAGACGGGATACATCGTAGTTATTTGTGTGATTTGTGTCTAGAAAGGCCTTTCAACATTTATATCTTTATAAAATTTGAATATATAAATTTAACTATCTGATCGACTATTTTGTATGTCTTTGTGTTGATCTTGGACTTTTTGATAGGCCGAGATCAACTGCGGCTGCATCGATTGAACTTGTTGGATATGTATTAAAGTAACATAATACGTTAATTTCATTCTCTTTGTCATTGATCACAGGCGTCTTTTTATAATTTTAATAGTTCTATGATTTAAAAAAATTCTTTCAATTCTTCTAAATTTCGCCACGGTCATAGGTGGTAAGTGTGGATTATTTTCATTAAATGCACGACATGTTCTTGCTGCTATCCTCCTACACTCACCATGGATATAAAATAAATTTAATATATCACTATTACTACAGTGTTGGTGATTAATATTGCGCGAACCAATAGGTCTAAACCATACACTGTCACTCATTTGACAATTCCTACCGAAATATTTTATTTTCATAGCTAACTATGAGAAAAAATTACGGGTATTAGTATAGTTTCCGTAGTTGGAACCAATAATCTCTAATAACTCAAAAACTAATAAAGATATGTATAAGACCTTAATATGAATGAATCGATGTAGAATTTCTTGCTGAATTAATTGCTGTAAGAAAAACTACTATGTGCCGTTTGAAAAAAAGGATTTTTAATGTTTGAAGATATTTGAATTGGTTGCTAATTTCTACATACCTGTATAAATTGTGTTGAAAGTTGTGACAGTTTCCAGTATCGATGATCCTTTACTTTCGGTTGCAAAAGTTTGATACCTTACGCCTCAGAGGGTTTTACAATATTAAGTTTTTTTAAGATGGTGCAATAGTAAATTATTAAGCAAAATTGTAAATATCTGAGAAACAGTTGAATTTCGGTACAGGGTACCTACCCTAATACAAAATATTTGCAAATAATGCACAGAATCTTTTTCATTAAAAAAATTATACCATTGCATTTAAAATAACAAAGTTGCTAATTACTTTCGGTATAATCGGAAATCAGATTTTGTTGAAAATATTTTAAAACAATAGAACCAATACTGCAACTGTTAAAATTTCAGAATTGTACTAACAGTAGATTCCCTAAACTTTCTCACGAGTTTCCTAAAAGACCCTGTATATACTGCGAGAAATGAAAATTGCTTTTTTACACATTTTTGTTGTTTTATGTTTTTAATCATTATTTTATTCTTATGTAAACATCGTAAACATTGATGTGTTTCGAACTTTCTTCCTAACCGACAGTTTTATTATAAAATTTAGTTGTATTAATTCTCAAATGTTTGCAGAGAGGTCAATTTTAACAAGGATTAGTTCTGCAACATGTTGCTTATCTCAAATATTGTTTAATCTACCTTTCATTTTGTTTACCTGTACGCCCGGCAGCCATGTTCTCCGGTTTCCGATAACTTCTCATACATACATACATATATACAAGATATGTATATACACAAATACATCTTTATCTATGTTTTCGAGGATCATAGTGGTGTATGTAGGTATATCCTAAACACATCTAAATGAACACGAATAATTTTAGAAAATTGAAAATTATAGGTTAATGTTAGTGTTTGTTTTGTAACAAAAAGATTGTTTTAAATAGTCAATTTCTTGAAATAGAATCTTCTACAGAATTGATGGAATACAAATTTCAATGTAAATGACTTTACTACCCCATACATATTAAGCTGTATTAAGTCTATACTTGATGGAGATACGAATGATGCACATATGTATAAGTATAGACGGTATTTCAAAGGTAACAGCTATTGAAGACAGAAGCGTGCAGAAAATTTTAAGAAGCCATAAGTATCATCCGTACCATATGGAATTCAATCAGGAATTGCATGGTGATGATTTCATTAAAAGAACAAACTCTTGTGGTTGGTTTTTTTTTTAATGTGTGGTGGGTGCTTAGTTGCAGTGACTCCGTAAGCTGTATTATTTTTCTAAAATAACTATTTCACGTGCGCTGATAATCTACACTGTATACCTATGCAAAATATTTTTACAGCTCTGTTATTAAATATCAGTAAAAATACTGTCACGTCCAATATATTTGCACCAGTGCGATTTCTGATGTTTATATTACCTCATGGTATTGATTATTTGGATTACAAGTCAACAAATTTATCGAGTTTCGTTCTATTAGCACATCTATTACTTTAAATTCCATTTCACAGCATTAATGTATGTATACTATGGGGTCGATGGCCGCAGTGGTTAGGCGGCTGACTATTGTTGTGAGAGGACGATAGGTGCCGGGGTTCAATTCTCTGGAGGGACGGTGACATTTTTTCAGAGAGTTTAATCCCGGATCGACTTGCCATTCGCTGTTGGGAGCAAAGTGATTAACAGCGCGGCATCATAAAAGGCGATATGATGCTGTCACAAAGCCAATTGAACACAACATACACACACAAAAACTACACCGCGAGAGTTGCAGTGATAGCCAGACAAGCAATACAGTTTACGGAGTCACTGCAACTAAGCACCCACCACATTAAAAAAAATATATATGTTGTACATATGTAGTAGTTGGTTTTCTTTGACAATGAAGAGGATGTTTTCCTAGTGCGATCAAGTCCCATATTTCCTTTCGTGAACTTCATACTGAAACAAAATTACAGACAAGTTACTTGAATTGATATATCACATGTTTTAAAATTAATTTCACTTATACAGAGTGTTCCATTTTTGCTAAACAAAGTACAGTTTTGTTATTTTTAATAGAGTACTTCGTTTAAATATTCCCTGTACCTATCTCTAACCGTTTCCAAATCATTTATAATTATTTTGAATTTTCTTGTGAAATGTAAATGCTTTTTAGAAATGCTATATCTATTAGACGGAAACGATCTCGGCGGCAATCCAAAGCAAACTGATCCACCAGTCCTCGACAATAGAATGGAATGAGATTCGGCAATCATGCAGGGTGCTAGCCAGCTCGTCGGCGAGGGAGTGGGTAAAAAAAATGTCCAAAGACCCAATTAATCCGGTGGTAGAATTCGGCGCCACCTGCTTGGTAATTATCTACCCTGTCAAGCCTCCTAGACAAGCAGGAATCCACGGTTGAGAAAACTATCGAGGGGCAGAGCAGTTCGCGTAATCAAGAAGGGGGAAAGGGAAAATAAAAGTGAGACCAACGTCTAAAGGTATATTGACAATCAACAAAAAAAAATATATATATATATCCGCGGCGGGTATAAAGCCCCACAAAACTGTTAATATCAGTATCTTAAATAACCACTAATAGTAGGTTATATTGTTACCCGACACATTCATATACAAGTATCAGTGGGTATGGAACCCAACATAAAACGTTAATACCAGTATTCTAGATAGCTAATAATAATAATATAGGTAATATTGTTACCAGACACAATATTATACAATTACCAGTGAGTATGAGACCCAACAATAATTCGTTAATATCAATAGTTACATTGGTAATAATATTCAGTATCACCATCAGACACAATTATATACAACTATCAATGCTTTCGGAGCACACGAGAACGCTATGGCCAATGCGATCCGTTCACACGTAATGTACAATAAAATGAAATATCTCAATGTAAAGTTAAACAACAGCATTAACCGAATTATTGAAGTTATTAGCAAATATATAGAAGTTATAAGAAATATTATTGAAGTTATTAGCAAATATATAGAAGTTATAAGAAATATGGTATAGCAAGTGAATGTAGCTTGTTAAATGTTGACATTTGAATCGCCCTGTATGGCGTTATTAAATCGGGACACTCAACAGAAAGAGTTAACGGATATAACAAGTGAAATTAAATCGACTAACTAGGAGGAGAAGCCTCCTACAAAGCTAAATCGCCCTGTATGGCGTTATTACTACCGTGTGTTAATGCAAGGCACAATAACACGACATGAATATATGTTAACGGAAATAAAATTTTATAAAACTTAGCTGCGAAGATCCTGGAATCTTGATCCGGGGGATAATACCATCCGGTTCGTGACAAGCGCTAGCTATTCATCCACCTGATTTTCGTCCACTTCCCCAGTAAACGTTCAATTCAGTCCCATTCGATAGATAATCAGTATTTACAAAAGAAAATCGTAGAATAGATATACCCAATACTAGAATACTAACATACTATGTAGAACACCAGAATACCAAAATACCAGAATACCAGAACCAGAAACCCCGTTCAATTCGAAACGAGGTTTTACCAACTAATAAATCTCATTATGCAATGGCGGATCCAGACCACGCCTCGCAAATCCCATATTAAAGAGCTTCAATGCCGTTAAGTTCCCAACAGAATCACCACAAAAATTCGGACATTGATTAAATTAGGTAATTTCCGCAACAAATCCACAAATATACGTGAAAATTCCAATACTCCAACAATCGGAAATTAATACCTGTGAGAGAACGTGTCTGATCTCTTCCAAAGCGCCACAAAGAGGGACGACATTCAAATCGATATTATCGATCGTAACAGATCGTAACGATACGCGCCAGGAGCGGCATCAGTTGCAAGAAAGCGGCAACAGACTCGCCCACTATCGTAGTCAGTAAACAGAACCCAAACTGACCGACTATTCTGCTATATACGATCTTAAGGTGCCGTTAAGATATAGTAGAGTGCTCAGTCGGTAACCGAATTAAACTTTTATAGCTTTTGGCCGATTTAGAAAGAATTAATTGTATATTTTGTATTAAACATGAAGATATGATGCCTCCGGAGGGACTAAGCTATTTTTTTTGTAAAAATAACGTAAAAATTTATTTCAAACAATGAGTAAATATCAATGAATTGAAATAATTTTGCATTTAGAATATAAGGAAAAAATCGTAGATGAATGACAAATTGCGAAAATTGTAAATAAAGCATTAGTTTTTGCAAAAGCTATGTCAGTAGCTACAACAACATCAAACAACATATATGATTAATATCTGTCAAATTAACTTTGGCACTTGTCTGTAAGATGTCGATAATTGATTGTGCGTATTAGGTTGCCTAATTTGATAAATTTAAGAAATAAGACCAAGAAAATATTTTAGAAATCGCTGTCGAAACCATAATATTTATAAGGATAAGTTGAAAAAAATCATAACTATGTAACGTTAATGTAGATATGGAGATATAGACGGGGATTACAACAAATGTTTGCCGAATACATAGGTGTTTCAATGTTTGCAAGTTATCAAATTGTACGTTTTCTATTTAGTGCAACAAATAAAATCTTATGAGAAAACACAAAAAAATTAAATTCAATAGTTATTTACGAACCAAGTGCGTGAAATCATTTTTCGCGAATGAGTGACCAGTTTAAAGCGCGAACCGCAAGGCGTAAGTAATAACACTTTTTAGAACGATTTTTAGGTGTCTTAGACTAATCTCTGCAAGAAAAGGGGGGCTGTTTTGGACTCAGTAAAACCTGTACTTTCCGTTAAACTGCATATAAATTGCCAATTCAGTGGTCGACATACGGAAGTTAAGTAATCGTCTCTCTTTAAAAAATAGGGCTGTGCCATCACTCAAGATATCAAAGAAACGTACGTTGAGAGTAGATTATTTTACATACATATGTGTTCGTCATTGTATGCCAGACATCATACGTATATCCAATGTATGCTATTTAAATATAAAATAATAAATAAAATTTAATTTGGCAGAGTTATTTATTTTGTTCCTATAAAAAAAAGTTTGTATTTACCGCGAATATCGTACCCATCTGCCCGTATCTGCGCACATTTGCTTTAGTACATTGAGAGAAAGACAATAGAGGTTGTATTATCCCTCCTTTGATGCTTTCGGTAAATTTTAACATAGGTGAAATATAAATTATAGTAGTATTAGATATGCACAGTCGAATTTTTGGATCTTGTTCGTTACGTCATGAGTAATATCAGTATGAATCGACTTATATATATGTCATGTTGACATTTCTCTCTATAATGTAGGTACGTTAAATGGCGGTGATGAATATTTTACGTATATCTGTGTTTAATTACGCTGTTAATGACGCAACGGACAAGATCCAAAAATTCGTCTGTACATACATAGTATACGCATAATACACATTTCTTGTAAAACGTAGTCTAAACCTGATATTTGCATTCTTTTACTGGAAGTACAAAACCGGTCATTTCTTACAGCTTGATATCAATAGTTTATATTCTACACTTACGTTAGATCCATGTAATGAAAATGTGAAGTACAAATATTGTAAAATAAAAGAAATAATATTTACTTTGTTAAACTACTTAATTTAATCATAAAAACGGCTAAAACCATCGATTATATTGTAGATATTTATAATTGCAACAAGTTTATGGTATCTATAGGTAATACGCAAAGGCCACACACATCCAGTGTTGCCAACCTGGAAAACCAAAAGTCGGTAGCACCGACCGTAAAAAATCGGTAGATATCGGGAAAAATCGGTAGGTTTGAAATATAAAGATAAATATGTTACGGAAAAAATACTTTTTATTAAAAAACAAATGCAAAAATAAAATAAGAATTTAAAAAATAAAACAACTCAAAATAAATGTGGTATCTAATCTTCGCTTGATGAACTATATAAATTTTACTATATAATTTTTTCAAATAGATGTTTATTAATCGCACGAACGTTGCATTTTTTTGAATTATTTCCGGATTATGTAAGTAATTTATAAAGAAATGATGCTGTAACAGTTCCTCAATTTACTATTTTACAAAAAATTCCTCCCTCAATCTCTTTTATTCTTAAATTTCTGATTAAAATATAAAACATCAAAAATATCGGTAGATGAAGTGCCAAATCGGTATATCGGTAGATTACCTTCTAAATCGGTAGATCTACCGATAAATCGGTAGGGTTGGTAACACTGCACACATCGTACGATTACATTCTCAACAATATTTTCTATTACCTGATAGGTACGCAACCTTGGAAGCAGCGATGTAGATTTCGAAACTGATTTTAGCTAAAATATATTTGTTGAGATTGATATTAGTAGAGTCCTCTATATACTGCTACATGTTTTAAATCGGCCATTTTCTTACGTGATCATCTGTTACGAATCGTCTGTGGTATTGTGCCCACCTTAAGATGAGTAACTGTGAGTAATCTGATAAAAATTATAGATAAATTCTAGCTAACTAATTATCAACCGCGGGAAGCTGACACAACCCCTAGAAAATTACCCTGACACTGGAATTTATAACTGTAAGAAGCATATAAATAAGGTGGTACTTAAAAGATACAACGTAATGAATGAGAATAAGAACTACAATCTCTTTTACAGAACTAAACGACTGTGAAAGGAAAGTAACCGTAACAGAATTTACAAGCTATTAATCGTTTCCATAATAAGTATGTTGTATTTGATAAGTGCAAAATAAGATTGAGACAGTGAAGAGAAGCTTTTGAGAGAGAGAAAAACTAGTAAGGTGAATTATAAAAAAAGACTAAAGCGGCGTACTGACTTGAGCAAATTTACGCGCACGAACACCCAATATGCGCACGAACGCTATCCATCCCTTGTCGGTTCCTTCACCTTTATCAAAGGATTTGTGTGCGCACAGCGTTTGTGCGCGTAAATTTGCTCAAGTGAGTACGCAGCTTAAGAACAAACACGCCAGTATTACGCCGTGTTGTTTAGAAAAAATTGCATGCTAGAAAATTTCTATAAAAATCACGTCTAAATACAGCAAATGAATGCAATGAAGATTACAGGTAAACCGATATCATATATAAAATTAGTAAACAATTATGAATGTACTTTATTGCCAATTTGTGATAGCAATATACGACGTTATCATTACCTTTAAACGCTTTGCTTTTATACAATACAGGCTGCTCGGATTTCGTAGGGACAGCAACTTTTTTATTTGAAGACATAGAGAAACGGTTAAACTAGCAAAAAGGTGTAGATTGAAAAGCTCACTAAGAATCCATTTTCAAATTTTACTTGTCATGCTTCATTTGTTTAATATTGAAGAAAACTGAAATTTCCTCATTTCTTTTATTTGCTGTAACTTTTTTGTTACTTGAGATATCAAGATGTGGTTTGAAGCAGTTCAAATTGTAATCTAAATACTTTTATTGACGCTTAATAAAACAAATTCATTTTGCGCAAATTTTTAGTAATCTCACCTAACCTCAAAATTTTAAATCGGAACCGTGCAATTTTTGTGGCTCTTTTAAAAGGAGATTTTTTTCTGAATACAATCATGTATCATATTATATAAAATTTTGCCACCATTTGGAAAATTAAGCTTATTCTGAGGGCACACATTACAACTTTTTCTTTATCGCGTTATTTGTGAAAACAACACGGTTGTCATGGTACGAACCTGTCAGAAGTGTCAATGTTATTACTTCAATTTATAACGGATAATTTTGAAAAATATGATGTGTTTTGTACGCATGTCGCAAGTTTGAAAAGTGTAAAACTAACATTTAATAACATAAATTTAAACATAAAGTAAATAGTTGCTGGACCTGGCGTAAAGCTAAATCCATTAAATGAAACAACAACAACAACAATAACATAAATTTCATGTGTGTTTATTATTAGTAACCTAGTCTCACCTCAACATTTTTCATTTGAACTATGCAATTTTTGTTGCCCTTTTAAGAAAACATTCTTTTTAACCAATTGTTAAGTGATCTGATAACTCGGTTTGAACTAATTCGCATGGTAATTTAAATACTTAATAAAAAAAATACAACTGTGCTACTAAATAATGAACAACAATATTAAATTGCTCAAATAAATCACCATCGTTTACAATGCAAAGTTAACACCGTCTCTGAATACTATTTATTACTTTGTGGATAATATTGGGATTAATGGTGTTAGATGACTCAAGTATTGCTCTTGTAATTCTTTAACATATGTATGTAGGAGCATAGATTTTATTTTTAACAGTACCCCACAAAACATATCAGAAGAAGTCAAATCAGGTTATCTTGCAAGCCAGCAGATATCGTGTTTTTACTATAGTGACAGATACTGTTCTGACCAGGGGGTAGATACTTGACTGTGGGCGCAACCTATAGTTGACGCATACAAATAAGCCGTAAGTTTCAGAGTAGATTTCTACATTTTCAACTGATGTGGAAACATGTCCTTTCTACTTTCTTTTTGTAATTTGATAGATAACCTCAACGATGGACGCCTTTTCTGAATAGTTTTTTTATTTGATCAAATTTCTTTAATATTTCTCTGTTTATTTTGTGTTTTGGTAAGAATTTGTACGATTTAATTTCCGTGTAAATATTTATATATAATTTTGTTTTAGGTGAAATTTCGTGTATGTATATAATTTTGATATTGGACACTTTTGTGCATGACTTATAAGCAGTGATTATACAGTTGTTTTAAGCTTATTTTGTACACTATATTTCATTTTAAAAAATGAGACGTTGTTGTGTTCCAAAATGTGATGATAAATCTTCTCCGAGGTAAATGTTGCCACCAATAATAGCTATAGATGGTTTAAAAGGTAAAATTTTTAACGTAATGAAAGGAACAGATATGTCTCTTGATATTGTATGTAACGAGTATAGAGAGCACATTCATGTTGTGCTCAGAATTATAATAAATATTGTGGTTTTTAGTTATTTAAAAAAGATTAATAGCGCATTGAGAGGTCGCGACACAAGAAATATTAATTTCGATTCGATTGTAAAATCCGCGCACGAGTTGCATTTAAAAACACACAAAAGATAATAATAATTTTTGAACATCTGTCTTCTTATATTTCAATGACAATTTGTAGTAAAATGACTTATTTAGTAACATTATCTTTTAGTTTAGTACGTAGGTATATTTTAGAATATGTATAAAGTTTAGTTTGAATTTATAATTAATAAAAGATTTTTTTTAAAGATTTTTACTTAAAAAAGTTATTCAAACCTAATTATCCCACACTTGAATTTCCCGCCTTGAGAGAGGATTTAATTCTAGTTTGATGCGGCAAAAGTAGATGATGCTGTTTACGTTATGCCGGCGTTCCAAGTTTCCTATCTTTACTAGGGTTAATCATTGGTTCTGACGGCGCCGTGAAAGTTGCTGCAGTGATAAGTACTATGTTATCGTTTCCTGTGAGTACATGTACAATGATGGTGTGCTTTTATCATAGATAGTATGATAAATAAAAAGTCGAAATTGCATGCTAAAAGAATTGGCTTAATTTTTCAAATTTTTAAGAAATTTCCATATCATGCGATACACAGTTGCACTCAGAAAACAATTGCATAGTTCAAATGAAAAAATTTGAGGTAAGATTAGGTTACTAACTTTATTAAATATTTAAATTACCATGCGAATTAGTTCAAATCGAGTTACCATATCACCTAACAATTGGCTAATAAGAATGTTTTCTTAAAAGGGCAACAAAAATTGCATAGTTCGAAAAATTTTGAGGTGAGATTAGGTTACTAATTTAAGCACACATGAAATTTGAGTTATTAAATGTTAGTTTTACGCCTTTCAAACTTTTGATATAGGTACAAAATACATCGTATTTTTTAAAATTATCTGTTATAAATTGAAGTAATAACAGTGACACTTCTGTCAGGTTCGTATCATGACAACTATGTTGTTTTCACGGATAACGCAGTAAACAAAAAATGGTGATGTCTCTCCGTCATCAGCATAAGCTTAATTTTCCAAATTTTGAAACATTTTCATATCATGCATTACATGATTGTACTCAGAAAAAATCTCCTTTTAAAAGAGCCACACAAATTGCACAGTTCCAATTTAAAATTTTGAGGTTAGGTGAGATTACTAGAAATGTACGCATAAGAAATTTGTTTTAATAAGCGTCAATAAAAGTATTTAGATTACAATTTGAATTGCTTCAAATCGCATCTTGATATCTCAAGTAACAAAAAAGTTACAGCAAAATAAAGAAATTAGGAGATTTCAGTTTTTCTTCAATATTAAACAAATGAAGCATGATAAGTAAAATTTGAAAATGGATTCTTAGTGAGCTTTTGAATCTACACCTATTTGCTAATTTAGCCGTCTCTCTATGTCTTCAAACAAAAAAATTTACCCATGTTGTTCCTACGAAATCCGGGCACCCTGTATATATTTTATATACATAAATTATTCCACGAAGATCGTTATTAATACAACTGTTGTATGTAAGATATGTACTAGGGCGTAAGATAACTTGGGGCGAATACATATTAAAGAAATGAGATAGGAATACGTAGCGGCGACAGCGGTAGCTTGCACCCGAATTTAATAAAAAACTTTTTCGAGTGTTAAAATGACAACTTATTTTACGTTCTATCTGTACCTACGAATAATTCATTTCTTCGAGTGAGTGAAAAATCGAAATTTTATTTATTTGTTAGAGATTGAATTTGACATATGAAAAATGTTGTTAATGGTGTGCCGATTATCTTAATTCAAATTACAAAAGCCGAATAGTAACACAGCGGGTGTCTAAGTAAATGTGAAAACATGTCGCAAAAGCAATCGTGTGAAACATATTAGACAAATTAGAACCTGAGGGTGCAGCAATATACCCGCAACTTTTTGAATTCCTGTCGTTATAAATTAAAAGGCAATATTGTCCTCATCAACTACCATTGGTTTTTAGACTAATGTTAATCTGAGAAAGCTATGTTATTTAGTTAGAATTGACAGCCATTGAAAGCAGACAATCGCGTGCGTTCATGTGTCAGTCATTAAACATTTTTTGCATTTGAATTTTACGTATCAATAGTACGGCAACTTATTTGACAACGGAGATTTGAGTGAAGAATGGCCTCATTTTGTCAAGGAGATGCTGCTCTTCCTTCAGGATAAGACCCCAATCGAATAATCAAACAGCAAAAGCGATACCTGTTACAAAAAATCCGTTCGAACTAACAAAATCAAACAGTTGAATGTACAGTTCTCACGAAATGTGCGAAGTAATGTGTTAATGTTGTTGTTTTACTGAAAAGGTGTGTTCAGATCAAGCGAGCCGAATCAAACAAAACATTCTCCAGCGTTTTTTACATGCAATTGTGAACGGTACTGTGCACGGAGTTTTATATAAGTAGAGGTGGCAAATTCGATATACATTCCAGTAGCATACACACGCAATTTTGCGTTTAACTTATATTTTAAGGAAAAAATCTACATTGAACAGTTAAGCGAATTTACTAAACGTGACATATTTGTACACGACTGCATGCTAATTTGCAATTCAAGGTTTCTTTCATTCACACGGCTAGCTAGTTGTCGATCGTAAACCCGATAACGCTCGAAATATATCCGGTTACGTATATAGCATTTATATGCTAACTCTATAATATAAATAAAAGGTACCTACATAGGAAAAAATGGTTTAAAGTGGATCTCTTGGTAGAATCACTTTAATAGTCAGATTGTGAAGTATCAAATATACAGCTGAATAGTAATTGTGAATACGCAGAAAACTTCGAATTAATTTATCTCTGCTCTTGGGTTTAACTGTTTAACCTGCTACTTAAACTACAAGTAAGGTGACCTATAAACATGTGCTTATATTTATCCGAAGAATACTAAGTGATCTGTAATTCTGGTAGTAAATTGAATGGAAGAAATAAATATATCTAAGTTTAATGTTAGGTGTAAAAAAATTAATATATTAAGTGAGTGTAATTAAGGAAAAAATCATTTACTTCTTAGAATAGGGATATATTTGAGAGCGTTAATCTTTCTCGGAAGAAAAAAAGCAGTCATTATGCGTCAGCCATTTATATCAATAACAGAGGACAGTAAAAAGATTAAATTGAGTATTCACGCACGGATAACAACCTACATTAGGCACTATTCAGAAAAGTGTTCTGTTTCTAAGTTAAAATGTAGCCATGCAAAATTTGTAATAAAAAAGACGAGAAAAAAGAAGTTGAATTGTAAAATAAAACAAAGGAAAATATTAAACACGCAATATGTTGTAATTCTGCGAATAATAGAATGAATGTTAACAAGAATGTATACAACAACATATGTATGTACATTACAATAAATATTATATTAGAGCCTTTCAGGGTAATAGAAAAGTTGAACACTTTATCAAATACGTATTCACCTCTTATTCGGATATCGCAACCAACATTCGACTTGGTAATCTAAAACCTACTAATGCTTTTATATTATTCACGATCTCTTAAAGTTTAAATACCACAGAATATGGAACGTAGGTATCATTATGTAAATCTGTTCTAACTACGCTTGAATCTAACGCAATCATATATTATTCTGGAATCAATAAAATCTCAACAGGTGTGGTGATTGGTTTTAAGCTTACATAACCAGATGAGTTTAGTTTATATACCTGACTTTCTCATGGAGAGCATCAAATATTTAAACCATTAATTAAGTAACGATGGCAAGAGGATAAATTCCATAGTTTAATACATTAATAGATATTGTATTATTGTAATATATTTTTCGAACAAATTGATTAAGAGATATTTCAAAATAATGTATTGAAATAATTATAGATATTACACAACAACACAAATTAATAAAGAAGATTGAGAAAATATTATTATAGTGCAAATTGATTAAACCTGGTTGAATGCAACGTTTCAAGAGAGTGGTCTACTAAAGAGTTCCATGGCTTCGGGTATCGAGAGATCATATGAATCACATTGTGACCTTTAATTAATTAGAGCAACTGCGGTTGGTATTTGGGAAAGTTCTTAGAAATGTATTTGATGAAAAGAAAATAAAAAAGAATAGATAAAATGATGGTAAAATAGATGAAGAGATTATTATTATGCAAGTATAATAAGTGATAAAATAAGAAGAAAATATCTTTAAACAACGATAGAAAACAGATCTAAACAACGACAATCAACAAGATTACCAGATGGAAGGAAAACCGGAAGACAAGAGGCATTAGAGACAAATTGCCTAAGTTTGCAAAGCTAGTAGTAATAATATTGATTGCTTCTCGCTAATATTAAAATTTTTCTGTTAAACCTTTAGTTTATTATTTGATCGTATCTCATGATTCTTGTACTTATTTCTTAGGCTTCTGCAATATATGGAAGGTTTTACAATCTATATTGATGGTCTTTAATTTGTAGCCATTTTTATGTTGCCTGTATATTCTTCATATACCTTATTTCTCAGATTCTTAGTAATATCGTTCTTCTCGATTTTTCGTTAAAATGTAATTGTAATTGATCTCTTGTGTTGTGGATGGTGTAGAAATCAATACTCTAATGAAACTGATTTAATTGTGCGGATTCAATTGCAGGGTACTGAGATAGCTTAACATAATGAATGACAAAATGTGCGCACATAACCTAATAGTTGAATAGTTAGAGAAAGGAAAAACACAAAAAGTTATAAACATAAAAGTTATTTAATATGAAAAATGAAGCAATGATACTTTATTATGCCTTAGAGTGGAAGCAGAACTCAATAAAGTGATAAAGCTAACGTATCCATACGAAGAACGAAGAGCATCCTCAAAAACAACATCTCTCTTGTTTTATTTTGGATTGCAGTAATCCCACTGCATTGTTGCTTTTAAGAAACAAAACACTATCGCAAATACGTTGTATTACACTGCTTTGTTGCAAAAATTTTATAAAGATACAAAATGAATGATGTGCAAATGCGGATCGAAACATTAGCGCAAGCTATGACTATTAAGTAAAAAAAACTTTGATGCCTGATTTAGCCAGTTGAGTTTATCAATTCTATTAAACATGTTATAGTCAAAAGGCATGCGCAAGCACAAATTTATAATATTATTGGCACATCGTTAACAGGTGACGTAAAAACTAGGTTTTCTATAATTATAATAATAAGCCCTCTCCTTCTCTATACCAGGTGACAAAACCTATTAGATTTGCTATAGTGATAAGCCAAGTTATCTTCAGCTTTGCAAATCTATTTCCATACGAGAAAATTTCGTTGCATACTCGATAGTATTGTAGTCAGCATCCCGAAAATTATATCTGTTAAGAAAATAAACAAATCTATCTTACAAAACGAATCAACTACACTACCAAAGCGTTAAACACATAAATATATCTAAAACTACAAACTGAGCTAAAAATATTAAAGGTTTGAATTTCCCATTTTTTTAAATCTTAGGTTGGTTGACCGGAAAGCTTTCGTAAAGTTATTTCATGGTTGGTTCATGTTTGGTATTGTTCGGTGTTGTTATAAATATGAATTTATTCTGTGGTTTTAATTCATTTCTTACGTGTTTTGTTTGCTAGATTTCGTTTTTTTTTCGAAACAAGTAGTTAAGTCCTGTCAAAAGAAAGATACTGTGATGTAATTTCCGTTTTTTTTTTATGTAAACAACATACTTTTATCCGAGGAGCAAAGGGCATTAATTTTAAAAGTTTACTATTGAAGTGGTGTACGTAATGAGGATGGAATCTGGTCATACTCGATACAATGGTGTTTGACGAAGCATTTTCTGATATAAACAATTGTTTTGCATTTTAAAAATTGTGCGAAAGAAAAAGTCAATTGGTCGACCAAATGTTCTCGTCGCAGAAACTGTTAATGATTTATAACAGAGAATAGTACAGCTAAATCAATAAGGACATTTTAAGTGCCAAATGAGGTAAACTTTTATTTAATATTATATTCGTCAGCTGCGATATGCGAAAATGATAGCTGATTTGAGTAAATTTGTAGGTGCCTGTTGATATCGTAAACCCCTTACTTACTATACTTTACTACAACCTGTCCATATTTTCCACTATAGCTAAAAAACAGTTTATTTTATAGGTGAGGCCTATTGCACCTGCCGTAGATTTCTGATAAAGAATTTAAATATGTAGCTGTACAAAGTCACAGCTGTATAGTAATTATTGCCTATTGATTATAGATAGCGCTTACAATACTGTGAATGGCGTAACAATTATTTGAATAATTACGATATTTTCAGTACAATATTTATGTCGAATAATGTATGGTTTCATTTGTTATGGTACGTAAATAGTCAGAATTATTAAACATCATTTTCTCCCAGTGAAGATAGGAGTATGGGTTGGACTGTCGGCGGTACGGAATAATTGGGCCATATTTTTCTACAATAATTACACAATGAATTCGCTACACACGCCAGCGGTTTACGCATGCAATTTTGCATTTCATTTAAATTACAAGAAAAAATTTCGCACTGTATTCAACATTGGACGGTTAAGTGAGCTCACCGGTCATGGCATATTTATATACGACACGTCTGCATACTAACTTGCAATTCCTGGTTGTTATTTTTCGACCGTACGTAAGTTATCTCCTGCCATCTATGTGGTAAGCATATGCCATGTTTATATATTACTGCTATTTGAATGGGTCGCATATGGCTGCCCAGTGTTATGAAAGAACGCCAGGAGCCGGGGTTCAGTTCTACGAGAAGATGGTGACATTTTTCTCGGAGATTCGTATGCCGATCAATCTACCATTCGCTGTTGGAAGCGAAGTGATTAATACCGCTGTATTATAAACGGCCAAATAGTGCTGTAACAATTCCATTGAACATACCTATTTAACACATAAAATTTACACGGGAAGAGTTACAGCGATCAGACAATACAGCTTAAGAAACCGCAACTGGCACCCACCACAGATACAAAAATTATAGAAGAATTGCTTGATGACAAATACAAATGGTGCTTTTAGCAGGATAGTGCAGCACAATATGTAGCCAACGCAATTACAGAGTTTTTGCAATGTTTTTTTGATGAAAAGTAGAGGAGAATTTGGCCAACACTGTCATCTGATTTGACATCACTAGAATTCTTGTTGTTTGGATATTTAAAGAGCAACATTTTTGATAATTGTGTGCAGAAGAATTACAAGAATAATAAATATCAATATAAATACTTCGATGGTGTTATTTGTGTTATTAGTGTTATTTATAGCCAATTAATGGGACAATTTTTTCAGTGGAAATCTATATGTCGTATCATACATTAATGGCCATGTCTGGCCGGCCCCAGTGCCGCTACCGTATGCGGAAACGGTACAGCCAGTGACGCCAGCTGTCCGCTGACCCCCACCCTTCCTCTTCCCTTTCCTTTCTGTTCCCAGGTGTAGATCGGCAAGCGTTGCGGCGACTCCGGGAGTGTCTACGAACCGACTGGTCTTCTCATCCGGCTGGGGAGTAGGCTGATGTGAGCTTGCTCTGCCGACGAGGATCCGCGACGCATTGTGAGGAACCAGCCACTTCGGGCCCTGATCAGGTAGTGTATGGTGGATGCAAGATGTCGGAATCTGCATTGCCCCGGGCGAGTTCCAGTCCGTCCGTGTATTCCGGGATTGGTGAAGCGAAGGTCAGGCCTCAGGGAACTGGGGTAGGATTCGAGGATCCGAGGGTATACCCGCTCCTGATTTTTTCGGCCCGCCCCTCCATACACGAAGCGCTGGCGAACTACTCATCATGGCTACTTTATTAAACCAGAGAACACCGAAGAAAAACGTCGAAGAGAGTCCCACCGGTACATTCAGAACACCAACGGCGCAGCACGTTAGGTCGCCAGTCACAATAGATCTGACGACATTCAACATTGTACAACCAGGAGACAACAGTGATGACACCGCACTGATTTCCGAATTTCGGCGCCGAGAAGAAGAGCAACTGCAGAAATGCATTAGTGTCATTAAGACGATGAAAACAGCGATTGGCAGGCAGAAGAACGTCTCCTTGGATGTTAAAAACGGCTTGAAGGAGCTAGAAGAAGCAGTGGATATGATCTCCCACTGCAGGAACAGATGGAAGAAAGCCGAAGTACAAGCACGCGAGCGCGTGCAAGAGGCTCCAGCACCTACAACGCTACAAGCTACTTTTGCTACGGCCAACAAAATCGTAGAAAAGAAGAAAACGCATCCTACCGAGAACGTATGGATGAAGGATCGGGCTGGCAGAAGAAAACAAGCCCAAGAAGAAAAGAAGGCGGCTGCAAAAGCTGACAGCAAACAGCAGCAGAAGACAGCTAGCGGTCAGAGCAAGGACGACGGTACCGACAGAAAAAGCAGAAGAAGAACAAACACAAGAATCGAAACACGAAGCCTCGACTAGATGCGCTTCTTGTAAAACCCGCACAAGGAAAGTCGTACGCCGAAGTACTGCGAGAACTACGCAGCAACGCGAAACCGGAAGAGACGGGTACCGAGATTAAAGCGGTCCGGAAAACACGTGCGGGAGATATGCTGCTGGAACTAGGACCCAGCACCAAGGATACTGCAGGTTTCAGCAGCGCGCTGAAGAAGATCCTGGGTGAGAAGGCTAACATTAGCACTCTAGAGCCCAAAGAGTCTTTGGAATTCAGAGATCTAGACTGCTTGACGACAACAGAGGAAGTCTGCGCAGCAGTCAAAGCAAAGTTAGGAGTCAGTGACGCCGACGTGAAGATTAACCTCACCAACGCGAACAGCAGAGGGCTGAGAATGGCTATCGTCCAACTGAGCCAGCGTCAAGCCCTGAAGCTGCTGGAAGCACCGAGAATAAAGATCGGATGGATAAACAGCAGAATAAGACGCAGGGTAGAAGTCGTCAGGTGCTTCCGCTGCTTCGGCTACGGACATCGACAGGCTACTTGTACCGGACCAGACAGAAGAACCCAAGGCCTTTGTATCAACTGCGGAGAAAAAGGCCACCAACGGAAGGATTGCAGAAACAACGCAAAATGCTTCCTTTGCACGGGAGACACCGCGACACGCAGCCACGTCCCTGGATCCGGCGCATGTCCCTCCTTCAGAAGGGCATTAGATCAGGCAAAGAAGAGTCAATGACCAGAATCCTACAAGGCAACATGCACCGAAGCAGAACAGCAGACGACCTCCTCATCCAACTACAACTGGCCACCGGAGTAGATCTGCTGCTTATCAGTGAGCAATACCGGGATAAGGAATGCACCGGGTGGTACAGGGACACACTCGGCACTGCAGCTATATGGATCCCGGACACGAACAGCGTCATCGTCGACAACCACGGAGCCCGAAACGGATACGTGTGGGTAAAGAGCGGCACCATCACCTATGTGAGCTGCTATCTCACACCCAACCAGCCGATAGCGGACTTTCAGGGCAAGCTCGACAACCTGGAAGACGACCTTCGAGAAATGGCAGGGTCCATTATTCTAGGAGGAGACGTCAACGCCAAAGCCGTGGAATGGGGTATGGAATACACCGATTCGCGAGGGAGGCGTATATTGGACATGGCGGCCAGACTCGGACTCAGCGTGGTAAATGTCGGAGACACCACCACGTTCAGAAGACCAGGCTACGGAGAGACGATACCGGACATCACATTGGCCTCGGAGGACATTGTGCGGGACATCGTGGACTGGCGAGTCATGGAGGACTACACCGGAAGTGACCACCAGTACATAAGCTACAACGTGACGAGACAGCAGCCGATCAGGCGAAATCCTGCTCCGCCCGGTCCTCGATGGAACGTAGCGAAGCTGGATGAAGACGCACTGGCTCATGCAATCGCTCGAGGAAAGGATGCCGTCATGGAATGTACCGGTTCGGCGGAGACAATTGTGGACGCGACCATGGCCCTCATACGGCGCGCCTGCGACGCCTCTATGCCGCGGAGAAGAAAACACAATAGAAGATCTGCGTATTGGTGGAACGACGAGATTGCAACCCTCCGGAAACGATGCTTACAGCTGAGGCGGAGAATAACTAGAGTGAGACGACGAGATCCGAACGCGGCAGAACTAGAGTCCGAGGACTTTAGGAACGCCAAGAGAGATCTCAAGAACGCCATCTACAGGAGCAAGAAACGTAAGTGGGAGGAGCTGAGGCAGGACGTTGACAACGACCCATGGGGCCTTGGGTACAAGATCGTCATGCAGAAGCTTACGACGAAGACGGCGAATCCAGTCCTCGAACGAGATCGTATGCGGAACATCGTTGACACGTTGTTCCCTACCCATCCGGAGAGAACTGCGGAAATGGAGGACGAGCTATTGAACGACATCCCGCTTTTTAGCGGAGATGAACTGTCAAGAGCGGCGAACTCCCTACAAAACCGGAAGGCACCTGGACCCGACGGAATTCCGACGGAAGCTCTCAAGATTGTGGCGCGCGTCTGCCCAGATCTGCTGCTGAACATGTACAACCGCTGTTTAACAGAAGGAGCGTTCTGCAAGAGATGGAAGGTACAGCGACTAGTGCTGATAAGCAAAGGCAAGGGCGATCCGAGCACGGCATCGGCATACAGACCGCTTTGTATGCTGGACACGGCTGGAAAGCTACTAGAAAGACTGCTCAAAACGCGACTGGAGAGCAGCATAGACGACGCGGGAGGCCTGTCCGAGAGACAGCATGGCTTCAGGAAGGGACACTCCACCGTCGGCGCCGTAGCGCAGGTAGTGGAAACCTTCGAAGCAGCTCAACGGGGAAATCATTACTCGAGACCCCTGGTGATGCTCGTCACATTGGACGTAAGAAACGCCTTCAACTCGGCGAGATGGGACGTCATGTTGGACGCCTTACAGAACACGTTCGACACACCATCGTATTTACTTAGGATGATACGCAGCTACCTTAGCGACAGGAGGCTGGTCTACGACACCGCGGGCGGGCCGTGCACGAAGAAGATAACAGCGGGAGCGGCGCAGGGCTCCATACTTGGCCCCGACTTATGGAATGTGTCCTACGACGGGATCCTCCGAATGGAGCTGCCGCAAGATGCGTATCTGATAGGATACGCAGACGACGTAGCGGCAGTCATCCTAGCGCGTGACGAGGCGGATGCCCAGAGAATGCTCAACCAGGTAATGAGAAGAGTCACCACATGGATGGACGAACACGGCCTGACCCTGGCAACGGAGAAGACCGAGGTCGTTCTACTGACCAGGAGAAGAATACCTAGGGAGATCGAGATGACGGTGGATACGGAAGTCATAACCACTACAACTTCCGTGAAGTACCTCGGACTGCGGCTCGACAGCAAGATGACCTTCTGGCAACAGATTCAGTCATCGAGCGATAAGGCCGCTAAGGTAACGACGACGCTGAGCCGACTAATGGCCAACGTAGGAGGACCGACGGCGAGTAAACGCCGGCTGTTAATGACTGTCACCCATTCCATACTGTTGTATGGAAGTGAGATCTGGGCTGACACCTTACGGCAGGACAAGTACAGAAAGCGGATGGCTTCAGTACAGCGACGGGGAGCACTCAGGATCGCCAGCGCATACCGTACGGTTTCCGAACCGGCGGTGCTCGTGATCGCAGGAGTAACCCCGATAGACTTACTGGCTCAAGAAAAGAAGAGAGTCTACGAGACACGACGAGACGTCGGTGCACGACAAGCAAGAGCGGACGCTAAAGCGCTTACACGACAATGTTGGCAAGAGCGCTGGCAGAACGACACGAGAGGACGGTGGACGGCCAGACTCATCCGCAACATCACGGAGTGGATGGACCGAGACCACGGCGAGGTAAATTACTACCTCACCCAGTTTTTTAGCGGACACGGGTATTTCAACGCATACCTGGCTCGAATGGGTATAGCAGAGAACGCGACATGCCAGTATCACGACTCTGCGGAAGATGATGCTCACCACACCTTCTTCGAATGCGAGAGGTGGAGTGACTACAGAGACGCTCTACAAGACGAAGTAGGACCTCTAACGCCGGATAACGTCGTGCAAACGATGCTGTCCGGACACGACCACTGGCAGAAGATCGCCACGTTCGTCGAGAAGGTGCTGAAAGAGAAGAAGAGAGAGACCCAAGCAATGGAGGCAGCCGACCGAGGCTAACTACGAGGTGCCATCCTGAAGTAATGCGACCAGCGGTTCCGGGATGGATTCTACACCTGACAAAGTGAGGTTTTTTAGTGGGTGCGAGCCCCACACACCGGGGACGGGTCTCGTCCCTGATGGTGCGTTAAGGCATTTTTCCTCACTTAAAAAAAAAAAAAAAAAAAAAAAAAATCATACATTAATGGACTAAATAATAATTTTAAACTATACTTGGATAATAGACCTTTTACTGTTTGTCGGTTAATATAATTATAACAACTCGAAGTAATGATTCTTTACTAAATTTGTATCTTCATTCCTCAAATTAAAACAATTGCATGACATTTTATATTGGGTACCGAATGGATAAAACGACTTCAAAACTACTTCTGTAGAATCAACTTGCCTACTGTATATGAAGTTCTATAAATATTGAATTCAAATATCTCCCCAATTATTATATAATTTTAGAATCGTTTTTTTTTTCATTTTTGAGAAAATATACAGAATATTCTATATTAAAAAAACACAAGTTGTGATTATGATTTTGCCAAAAATCGCAAAATAATACTGTAGATCTATTATTTTTAGGAAAAAAGAGCTCCGGAATCGTACCATATTTTTGCAAGAATTTAAAAAGAAAATTAGACCGGCATGTGAGCAGTTAACACACAATGTGATACGTAGAGCAATACCCCAAAACTACGAAATAGATTGGAGGTGTGTGTTACACAAAATGGTAAAAACTTCGAGGAATTTATTAGTTAGCGTATTTGTTTTTTTAAATATCTATATATCACAACTAATATTTTATGTTTTCGTGTTTCGTTATTTTTTTAGTAATTATTATTCAGCAGTTTGTGTTCTTTTTAATTTGCCATAAAAAATTCAACGATATAGTTGTCTTTTATTTAAATTTTCTTATATAACCCGTACAAAATTTTATATATGCCGAAAGAGAGAAAAACAGGGAATCGAGAGAAGACAAAAAATATACAGGGTGTCATTTGGAAAACAAAAGTTATATCCGTCTTCGTTTTAACAAGAAATAAACACACATTTGATAATGCGATCAAATAGTAGAGATTATTGCAAATAAAACAGTATTAGTAAATTTTTTTGTATATTGCAAGATAACAGTTATTGAGTGTTACATTTTTCCTGAATGATATTGTTATCAGCGGTTGTATTTTTAAGACATTTTTATATTCTTTATTGTTATTTTATGTTTGAAGCATATTACCTTGCATTTTTAAATACTTTTTATCAAATATTCGTCTTCTAGTATGATTATAAAAAATTAAATAGTATGTCCAGTTACAATTCAATTACATTTCAGTAATTTTTAAATGAATTTGATGTTGTAATTTGTTTTATCAAAATTTTTGCGTCACGTAATTTGCATAAAACAATAAGATTGCTGATGATAAACAGTTTCGAAAACAATCGGGGTCATAAATGAGCAGAGAAAATTTGTCTCATCAGAAATCAATAAAACAAATTACGTAATTCTATCTGTAACAAGGAAGTTGTATGTATGTATATATGTGTTACGGGGTAATATCGCACTGCGACCTGAAAGGTCTATTGTGTCCCCCCTTTCTTGCTGCGACGTAGAGGGTTTCTCGTCTTCATAGCTGGCTTGCTAGGCCTATCTGCTTTAGAAAATTTAGAATGTGGGATGGCTTGACTTTTGGCAGATCTCCCACTTCTATTTCATAAGATCCTAGGTGCCTGGCCCTTGAATTACGTAGTGCTACGCACGCAGAGAGGATATGTATGGAAGTTTCGTCTTCCTCCTCGCAGAAACGGCATTCTGCTGTATCTGCTTTCCATATGGCTTCGGAGCCGACAGTGACCTGATAGGATTCCTGTCAGCAAGCGAAGTTTCTCCTTGCTCATGGTAATGAGTTCATTGAATCTGTTCTGGTTATAGGTTCCCAGAGTCGTTTTCGCTTGTCTCATTCCATGTTGATCAAACCAGTGCTTGGTTTTCCTTTGATAAACGTCTCTTTTTAGTTTCTCTAATATTGTACTCTGACTGATACCGCAACAAGGAAGTTAACACGCATTTCCAGTATAAGCGGAAAAAGCAGAAATCTAAAATTATTTTAAAGTGAAAGCAAGAGGGACGAAATTATTACCTGTAAATTTTAAATCACAATGTTTGTTAGTTCCTTGTATTCTTTTAATTAATATATCTCTATTATGACCTGTAAATACTTACCTTTCAATTCCTGAAGTATTTCCACTTTTACGCCAATGTAATAATAGAACTTTATTTAGCAATAGCTAATATTATTACATTTAATTTACATTAATACTTATCTAAAACATACTTAATAACTAATCTCTTAAATTAATTTAGATTGTCACTGTCTCTTATAAAGTCCGGTAATTCATTGTATAATGCGATACCACCAACAAAAATACTTTTAGTTGTTTTTTCCTTATTATATGGTTGTATGAAAAAGTTTTTTGTGTTCCTCGTATAATGGTTGTGAATTTCACCAACATATTGTATCTTATTTCCTAAATACTCAGGTACACTGCCCAGCTTAATTTTATTAATACAAATTAATGTCCTATATGTTACTAGCTGGTTAACATTCATATTTAACATATTCAACATGGTGTTTATTGGGATATACATATCTACTACATTTTAATACTACTGGCATCGCTCTATTTTGGACTTTTTGTAATTACTATAATTCACCTTTATTTAGCATCCACAAGACAGTTGAACAAAATTGTAGGTATGGAACAATCAATGCTTTATAATGATCTAAGCTTAATTATACTGACAATTGTCTTCTTATTCTGTACAGGCAATTAACTTTTTTAGTCATTTTGTTAGTTATATATTTTACATGTTCCTTAAATTCTATATGTTTGGCTATTATGACCCAAATATTTAATATGATTTACTTTATCTATATCAATGTCGTTTATTTTTATTCTAAATATATTCAAACTACTTAGCTCATATCTACTTCCAATACAGATAAAGTTAGTTTTATTAATACAAAGACTGTTTTTACAGAGTCATACAAACAGTCGTTCTAATTCGTCATTCAACGTATTCACCATACTTTCAACATTGTTTCCACTAATATAGATCATTGTATCATCAGCGAACATACATTTACATATAACACAATTTTGAACAACCGACACCATATCGTTTATGTAGATGTTAAACGGCATCGGACCCAGCACTGTTCCCTGTGGCACTCCATGTTTTGTTTATCTGACACACATCCGTTGTATTTTACTTTTGATAGCTATCTTCTAAATAATACGAAAACCATTTTCTAACTGTCCCATTAGTCCCCATAGTTTCTAATTTCTTTATTAATATCTCTCAATCTTTCTATTAACTGTTTCAAAAGCTTGCTTAAAGTCCAAGAAAACCGTAATCATGATTTTATCTTCGTCTATTTCTTTTAACCGTTTATCACAAATGTCTACTATTACCGTTTCACATGAGTAATCTTGCTTAACCATTATATTGTTTTTATCACAATATTCAGATAAATAGCAAATTAATTAGTTATGAATTTATTCCAGAACATATAATTATGTTTTCGTTTACAAGACTTTTTCAATGGCAGAAGTTCAAATTTGATATGTGCCAAATACTATTGATAGGCATTGCTATACAGGCTGCCCACCTAGAACGCGTAAGTCCAATATCTGGATAAGTCGATTTTTTTTTTTTTTTTTTTTTTATATGTGGTGGGTGCTTAGTTGCAGTGACTCCGTAAACTGTATCGCTTGTCTGGCTATCACTGCAACTCTCGCGGTGTAGTTTTTGTGTGTGTATGTTGTGTTCAATGGCTTTTTGACAGCATCATATCGCCTTCTATGATGCCGCGCTGTTAATCACTTTGCTCCCAACAGCGAATGGCTAGTCGATCCGGGATTAAACTCTCTGAAAAAATGTCACCGTCTCTCCAGAGAATTGAACCCCGGCACCTATCGTTCTCTCACAACAATAGTCAGCCGCCTAACCACTGCGGCCATCGACCCGTTTAATACCCGTTTAAACCCGATAAGAGAGATAATTCAATCTTTTTTCATTCCATGTGTCTAGGTTTTTCAAGATCTACAAATCTAAAAGAATGCCGATTATAATGTTCGATTTCCTCTGCACAAAAAGCAACTTTGCTTTTTTTAAATACAAAGCTTTACTTTTTATCATTTATTTTGAATCTGCATGAAAACTAAATGGGCCTTTATGTGTGGTATTCACATGAAAACCTGACGGTCTTTGAGATATTTGGCTTGCTATATTTTTCTAATAAATTTTCGTAAATTACATTATCATAAATTTTGTGGTTACGCTAATTAACAGAAAACTATTTTTTGAACAAATGTTCAATCAATAATATACAGGATGTTCTATTTGAATTAGCGGAGTTTTTAATGTTTTTCTTCATCAAATTCGACATTTGCTGGATACTCCGTATACTGTAGATCAATTTCTGCCAAGGTGTTTTGAAGAACCATTATTGCGTTAATTAGCGTAACGACAAAATTTGCGATACTATAATTAGAAAAAAATTCATTAGAAAAACATAGCAAGCCAAATGCCTCAAAGACTGTCAGGTTTTTCATACGAATACCATACATAAAGTCCCGTTCACTTTTCATGTGTATTCAAAATAAATGATAAAAACTATAGATTTGTATTTAAAAAAGCAAAGTTGCCTTTTGTGCAGAAGAAATCGAACAGCCTGCATAATCGGCATTATTTTAGGTTTATAGATCTTGAAAAACCTAGACATATGAAATGAAAAAAGATTATCTCTTATTAACCAAGATATTGGCCTTCCGCGTGGGTGGGGACCCTATATATGTTGTTAATATTTGACACATATTAAGTGTCAATTTATTACACTGAAGAAGTCTTGTAAACGAAAACATAATATTATATGTTCTGGAATAAATTAATATTTATTTAATTTGCTGTTTCATTTACCTGAAAGTGAAAATACTGCATGAATTGAAAGATATTCCTTTAATCGAAACTCGTCGTGACATATCTGGTATAATGTAACTGAAAAGTAACATCAAAGAAGAAGTAAGATACAATTTCAAATTACTACGAACATATAGAACTTGAAGTGTTAAATGACTATATAACGAAATCATCTGAATTGTTTCCGTAATACACAATTATAAAAAACACAACATACAATACCGGGTGTCAACGAGATCATGTATCAGTCCGCCATTTATTTATTAGTTAAAATAAAACTTTGAAATTCGGACCGTATATATGAGTGATCGGTGGCCTTCTTCAGGTGCACTCAGTTTTCTATAGCACTTCCGGTCAAACCGGAAGTGACGTTAATTTTGAATTTTTAAATACAACATGTACTATTTCTGTTCATATTCTGTTTCCTCTAAAAATTTGCCATCTAGTGCAGGTCAACTCTTCACATTTCTGTCAAAGATGGCGGTATCTGTTAAATTTATCCATTAAAGTGAAACTGCTTTGCAGCAATTGTCGAAATGTAACAACCATCAAAGTTAGCTTTGAAAACAATTAAGAAACGTATTTTTCACATTTAAAGTTATGAAGTATCCTTATGGAAATTTTATTGTAATACCATTGGGTTGGTAATTCTAATTATTGGTATCCTAGCAGCTAAGTAAATAGGGCAGACGAAAAATTTCGTAAAAAATAGAAAGGTGTCTAAATGTCAACCTTCGTGTTCGAAAAAAATATTATATAAATTCCATTTAAAACAAAACCAAATAAATATAAATAACGTGTAATATAAGTTGAAGTATCAAAGATGTCAAAGAAATTAGAAAACAGTGTAAAACCCAAATTTAAAACTATGTATATTTCAAAATTTGTCGATCTATCGAGCTATACACGCTCATACATAAATTATCGTACGAGTGGAAGTTGTTATAAATTTATTTGATTTAAAAATATAGTGACGTTCATTTGCATATTTTCTATTAAATAACTTTTAAAATATAACTCAATTCAATACATAGAATGTTACTAGCAACGGGGTATTATAATCACAATACGAACAATAGCTGTTATACCTCTAGCGTCATATGGCTTCCTATTTATACCGGTTGATTTCAGACATAGGATAAATAACGGCGTGAAGAGGCAAGCGGTACGAAAATTCGTTAAGAAGTGGGGACACGTATGAGTCTATCACAGCGCTGTAGACTAGACGAGACTAGACTGTGATAGAGAGACTCGTACGCGTCTCCACTTCTTAGCGAATTTTCCTTCCCCTTTGCCCCTTCCTGCCGTTATTTATCCTATGACTGAAATCAACCGGTATAACAATGTCTGAAAAATCTTCAAGATACAGTTTAAAGCGTTTATATGAAGAAAAGCTGAATTTGAGAATAAGAGAAAAAGTGAAAATCATATAGTGTTGATTTATAGCAACTCTTTATCTGTTTCAGCTGTCAACTCAGTTAGTTACTTTTTAAAAGTAAAAGAAAATGAAATTAAGCAAAGAGTATTTTCGTATCATGATTTACATATGATTAAAAAAAAGATTTAAACGCTTATGTGTGCAACGAGAGTTTATATTCAGTTTTTAGTGAACAAGCATGTTCGTCGGTTACAATTTACCGATGGTATAAAGAATTTGAACACGAAAGGAGTTCTGTTCAGCACCAAAAATCAGCAGGGCCTGTTACCGACAAAAATATTGCCTTTGCTAAAAAAATAATTGAAGAGGACAGCTGTTAAAACAGTCATACACGATCACTAGCATTTAAAAAAAGTGGTAAGTCACTTTAAGCCGCATCACCTTTTTGACTTCCAAAAAGCAGAAGCTAAGAATTTGCTATTAAACTTTAATAATGGCGGGCACCAATTTTTTTTCAAAATAATGACAGGTGGCGAAACTTCTATTCCAAAATGACAAAGAAACAGCGGGAAAAAGTTTGTGTATGCGGTATTTTTCTGAAATACGGGCTTAATAAATGCAATTCAGTTAGATGGACAAAAGACAGTTACAGTTAAGTGGTTACACTGAAAAATGTTTACCTGAAGTGTTCAGAAGAGCTCCAGAAAACGTAATTAATAATAATAATAATAATAATAATAATAATAATAGAGTTTATTTTTCAAACAATACACTTATATGACCAAGAAGAGAAAGAAACAAAAAAAAATATTAACAAGTAGTGTTGAAAAACCACAGCATGTATCTCATGTATGTCATAAGAGCACACATGGTCTACCTCAACACCCTGATGCAAACGAAAATAATATCATGAGAAAATGCCTACAACTAAAACTTATCCTAAATTCCGTGATAAACACCCACTTATAAATTAATCAAGAGTGCTACAAGTTAATGAGGCACGTTACAAGTACATAAAGCATAGACAGAGAAAGGTAAGTATCAGATAGCACACACTACAGCCGCAGCAAACGCTTGTACGCGCATTTGAACCGTTCTCCAGTAAGTAGTTTTAAGTTGTTAGGTATGGTATTGTACACCCTAGCGATCTGATACGAAAAAGAGCGCTCATACAGAACAGTCCGATGTAGTGGCGGTGTCAGCAAACCTCTAAATCTTAAATTTAGCGTATGCACGTCTGTACGAAAAGAAATTTTGTTATACAAATAAGCGGGCTGTCTGCTTTTTATGATTTTATGAAACAGACAGGTCATTCTCAAATGCAGCCTATCACTCATGTTGAGCCACTTCAACTCTGCAAGCTTGTGTGAAATATGGTCAAATTTTCGTAGCCCAAAAATTAGGCGAGCACAAAAATTCTGTACTCTCTGAATACGAGCGGCGCTATTGGCAGTAATACAAGGACCGTACAATTCGCAACCAAAAGAGAAATGTGAGAGAACTAACGAGTCACACAAGCGTCGCTTTGTCTCAATGTTCAAATAGTGTCTATGGGGAAAAATTAGTTTTAAGTTGATATATGCGACTCTAATAGCTTTAAGTATATGCGTTTCGAACCGAAGCTGTGTATCAAAAATAATACCCAAATTTCTAGCTTCAACTTGAATTGGCAACTCAACACCATTAACACTAAATTTTGCAGTATTATAAAGTAAAGAAAGAGAATTTCTGTTTCCAAATAGTAACACCACCGACTTGGATGGATTCAGAACAAGTGCATGTTGAGAAGATATCTTCGCAATTGCTTGGATATCGCGATTAATGTCGTTAATAGCTGCGGAGGAATTCGAAACAGGGAAGGAGTGGTAAATCTGAATATCGTCCGCATACATATGCATATTACAGATGGAAAGATTTTTATGAAAGCAAGATGTATATACACTAAACAAGAGAGGACTCAAGATGGAGCCCTGCGGGACCCCACGCGCAACGGCCCTAAAATTTGAAGGCGATCCATTTAACGATACACATTGCTCTCTTTCGCTGAGGTAAGAACGAAACATATTGACAGTCGTGTGCGAGAGCCCAACATAATGTAAGATTGATAGAAGCATATCGTAGTCCAGAGTATCAAATGCGCGGCTGTAATCCAGCAGGGTCAAAGCCACTACCTTACCATCATCAATAGCTGAGAGAATGTCGTCTGAGACACCAAGCAATGCAGTGGTGCAAGAGTGGCCTGATCGAAATCCCGACTGTATGTCAGGCAAGATTCTGTTGACATTTAGAAATTGTTTCAGTTGGTAGAACATCGCTTTCTCCAAAATTTTAGAAAGCACCGGGAGAATGCTTATGGGTCGTAGGTCTTTATAACTTGCAGGACTAGAACACTTGGGAATGGGCAGTACAACCGCTTTCCTCCAAGATAGGGGGAAGTAGCTTTCAAGTAAACAGGAATTAATGATATGCATCATAAACGGAGAAAGGACAGGATGTGAAAGTTTGATCATATCAATAGTTAATGAGTCGTAACCCGAGGCTTTCGTCTTAATTTCTGAGATAATTTTAATTAGTTCGGATTCCTCAATAGGTTTGAAGCTAAATTCTTCGCACTATGCTCCATCGTGAGCAGGCATCGTCCCATACGCTCGTTTTAAATCGAGCGTTTTTGTCTGGGAAAAATATAAAAGAAAATCCGCTGTACTCACCTGATTTAGCAATCTGTGACTTTTGGCTAGTTTTTAGGGTTAAACGGAATTTGCGGTGTAGAAGGTTTTTGTCTGAAGAACAGATGGGTACTGCAGTTCACGCTTATTTTAGAGGTATTCCGAAAGAGCTTTTAAACAGCGAAAAGTGCAAAAAATAGCGAAAATATGGTCGAGCGTATCATTGGTGAAGGGAACTACTTTGTGCATATTTAAAATAAAAGCCTTGAAAATATTAAACGCGCATTTTATTCTCAGTAACTTGAGCTTGTCCCTTGTATGTATATGTAAAATGGAAACTAGACATTTTGCGATGCTTATGAAATCACTCAAATTATGCAAATATTGATCTACTTGTACCGTTACGTAATGCTATCGTTTCATTTTGATTACAGTACTGTGGCAATTAAGGACTGAACAGGATCCAATTAAGAAGGAAGAACGGAAGGTAAAGCTGATGAGAGAAACTATTCCCTTTTACCTCCAAAAATTCGAGGCTATTGTCGCTGATAATAATGGTTACTCCGTTGGTAATGATGTAAGTACATTATAATGGTACTATTTTCATTTACTATATAGATTTTTGTATTATACTATTATATATACAAATACTATATATTATAGAGTCGATAGCTTGCTGATTTTGTCATTTATGAATCCAAAGTTTTAATATGTTTTAATTTTTGATATTATCTAAATGTAAGTATATACAGTGTGGAAGCGAAAACGATGATCATAAGGATATTACTTTATACAAAATAGAGCAAAATCAATAATAATAATAATAATAATAATAATAATAATAATATTTATTTAGCAGTCTGATTTGCGAAGCAAATATCTGCATTGTCAAGAGATTCATACATAATCAACAATAAAATATAAAATCTAGTATAAGCCTAAAATAAAACATGTATAAATACAACGTATATATTACAAACAACAAAAATATTATAAATACAACGTATATATTACATCGCCCCTCCTCCATGACAAGAGCTCGGTGTATATTAATAATAAAATATATATATATATATTAAATATAAAACTCATCAATGCCGTAGAAGCATTTGTCAATTAAATATTTTCGAACAGCGTTTTTAAAACCGTTCAGGTGATGTATCCCTCTCAGATCCCTTGGAAGCTTATTGTAGGCCATAACGCAGTTATAGTACGGTGACCTCTCAAACAACTGACCTTTATGCGACGGTACAGCAAGATCATCAACACCCCGTGTATTATAAGTTTTATTATAATATCTGTTGGAACGGAACTCTGATATATTAGACTTGGTATAGACCACACACTCAAAGATGTACAGAGACGGAAGTGTAAGTATATTGTTGTCTACAAAACTATCCCTACATGAACTCCTATTTCTTAAAGTAAAAATAACACGCATAATTTTCTTTTGAATAATAAATAATCTCTTTAAAGAACAGGATCTGCCCCACACTAATATACCATATCTTAATCTAGATTCTATGCAGGCCCTGTAAAATGTTATTAGAGTTTCAGTGTTTACATTCTGTTTTAGTACTCTAACAGCATACAGCAAGGAGTTCATCTTTCTGGCAACACTGTCGATATGACTATTCCAAGACAGATGCTTGTCAATCGCGCAACCTAGAAATCTGTTTGTTACACATTCAGGCACAGATAGTCCGTTCGCACGCACCAAAACCGATGAATCACGCCTTTTATGGCAGTCAAAAGTAATCAGACTTGTTTTCAGGGTATTTAAATGCAAGCGATTTGACTGAGTCCAGGAGAGCATTTTATGTGCGCATTCCGTACCCCGCATAGACAACTCCCGAGTCCCTCCTCCGAATATAATTGCCGAAGTGTCGTCCGCATATTGGCATATACTCTTAAGGTTGAAAGATCTATGCATATCATTCACGTATATTACAAACAACAGTGGGCCCAAGACGGAACCTTGGGGAACTCCCACATTTATTGTTTTTGACTCTGAGAAACCCACTCTACCATCCTGATCAATTTTTACAACCTGACTCCGATCCCTCAAATACGATGCAATCCAGTCCCCACAAACCCCACGTACACCATATCGTTGTAACTTATTCAACAACAGCTCATGATCAACTAGGTCAAATGCATGAGACAAATCAAACATTAGGGAGGACACCATCAACTTATCCTCCAGCAAGTCGTGAATCTGCTGCAAAACTTGAAACAGCGCGTCTTTAATAGATCGAGATTTTAGGTATCCATACTGACATTCAGCAAATAATGAATTGTGTTCAAAGTAATCGTATAAACGCGAGTACATGACCTTTTCAAAGATTTTCGAGAAACTAGACAATATTGATATGGGGCGGTAATTTGCCACACTTTCACGGTCCCCCTTTTTGTATACTGGAATCAACTTGGCGATCTTTAAAGCCGTTGGAAAAGTGCCCAGGTCAAAGGATTGATTAACTAGATGCGCAAGGGGAGCCGCAACACAAGTTGCTACCTCCTTCAGTACGCTAGATGGCACGTTATCAATTCCCACACATATCTTACCAGGCAAACTCATGATTATATTATATATTTCAGTCTCATCTGTTGGGAAAAGGAACATAGTGTCTGCACAGTCAGCGGGCATATCAATGTTATTTGAGTTACCTTGCAGATCGAAGCTCGCATTACTGAAGTATTCACTAAATAATGTGGCTAACTCTGAAGGATCATCCACATACTTCTGGTGACACTTGATTTTTATTGAAGGTTTTACTTTATTTGAAGTAATAGTTTTACCCACAATTTCCCACGCGCACTTATTTTTATTGTTAGCATTAAGAATGCACTTACTGTTATAATTTACTTTGGTTTCTTTAATCAAATTACTGTAGTATTTTTTAAACTTGATATAGCCTTCTTTACTACATAAACCCTCCTTAACTAGTCTATTTAAAAGTTTTAATTTTTCAGACGCTTTTTGAACCTCTGCCGTTACCCAATCATTCTTAATCAAACCAGTTGTAGGAACTCTTCTGATAGGGAAAGACAGATCAAAGTAATAAAAGAAAGTATTGTAAAAACTACTATAACTCTCATCGAGTGACTTATTATTAGTTAAAACACTCCAGTTCTCTTCTTGCAAAGCTTTTTTAAAAGCTTCAATATTTGTTTTTGTAAAATGACGTTTACTAGTTATATTTTTTTGTTTTAAATGATTTTCGACAAGTGTAAACTCAAGAAGTTGTGCATAATGGTCCGAAAACCCCGGGTCTAAGACAGACACATCACAAAATTCGACATCAGCATTACTAGCTATATTATCAAGAAGAGTACGCGAGCAAGATGTAACCCTAGTGACATCACGTACTAACAATTCCATATTATACGAAGCGAAAGTATCAATTAATCTTTCAGATAAATTGGAGGAGCGGTACATATCAATGTTTATCTAGTGACTTATCTCACTTCGCCTTTGATCGAATTTTTGATAACTGTTACTGTATTACCACAAAGATGGTTTCTACACTGCATATAAAGTGAATGTTACCACAATGAGCGGTATAAGTTCATTCATACTCATACATCAATTATGTAGGTATACATTATTTTGATATAACAGAGGTTACCGGGAAGACCCTAACAAATTGAAACAACCTGTATCCTTTTGTGCAAAGGATACAGGTTGTTTCAATTTGCTAGCGTCTTATCAGTAACCCCTATTAATACACCTAACGTAGTACGCTAGTTCTTCCCTTCCTATATATTATTTTGATAGATGCATTTAAAGACACAGCTTAAATTTGTTTCGCCAGTACGTAGTAAGTTTTCAAATTATATTATTGCTACAGCTTCTTTACCAAGAATATGAAATGACAACATGAAACTGAAGCTACTGTTATGTGACTTTGTCCATCCACATAACATATGTTTTTATCATTTGAATTTACTAGGAATTATCATGGTGCCTGCAATTTATTTATTTTGTTATTTAATTATAGTTCAAAATAACTATTTGGCATAAAAACTAATTTGAAAAGATTTGAGTTTATCATAGAAATATAATTTATCACTTAGAAATTTTATACATAAAAAAAATATTTTCATCGCTACAAACGATTGAGCGCTATCGCCAATCGCTTTCTCCGGTGAATTCGAGTGTCTTACACGATGGCATGTAGGATACAGATTTGTCCTATATCTCCAGTAAAATCAAGTTGTAGTAAGAACTCAATTCACAATATAAATAAGAGTAAAAATTAGTTAAGTTCTTCACTGGATCTCTTGGTGCAGAAGTAGAACACTAAAACCTTTAACCCACTAAACACCAAACAAGTTTTAACTAAAACACCCATTAGTTTTCGTTTTCTTTTATTTGTCAAAATGATACGTAACATCTCATACACAACCTGGATATTACAAGCATATTACAAGCACAACCGCAGTCTAGATGGACAATGAACTTCAAGTACGTGAAATCCATGGAGATTTTAGCAGAAATCATTTAAGCTGGCGGAAAGTGCATTTGTCCAAGGTGACGCATAACAACAAGAGGATTTTTAATTGATAAACGAATTTAAAACGTCTAAATCGATATCCTGGCAGAATAATTTCAAAACTAGAAGATTTGAACATATTAAAAGCTGTTAAAGTGTAATTTGGTTATTAAGCGTCAACACATCGAAGCTGTAAAACAGAAAACTCGCAAAAAAACTCCATTTAGCTGCGGTTGTATGTGATATATGTATATCACAATAGTATGATTTAATATATCATGAAATATAGATAACAATTGATGCATATTTTGCCGTTATTTTGGCAATAAAATTCAGACATTGTTACCATATATAATATATTTTGATAAACGGAAAGCATATTTCGAGAAATAATAATATGTGATAAACAATAAAATATTATCTGTGAGGTGTAAGCTATTTGCATTGTACTTAGAAGCAGAATTAAAATTTTGAAAGCGCATGTACACATTCCGCACGTTTTGTCTTTCATTGTATGTAGTTATGTATTTAAGTTCAATTGAATATGAAATTGGATGTAAATGGAAAATTTTTGAATGCCAATTCCCGGTTAAATTGAACATAAGCGGAATTGAATATAAATTGACGTATGTAGGGAATTCGATATAAATGACTGACTCTGCGTTCTTATCTACATATTTTCCAGACATACATATTCTGTAGGACTTAAATATGTGATTTAGTAGTACTGCAGTGAGTACAGTATTATAATGTTTTATTTAGGTTATCACAGTTCGTGTTACAAGCCAATTATTTTCCGCAAAAACTGCGAAACAATTTGATAAATGCTATAAAGAATTGACTCCGCGTAAATTAAACATTTAAAAAAGTCGAAATCATGTTATGCCATGAAATATAATATATCAATAAAAGACCCAAGATAGATCCATTTTATGAGTTTGTCAGCGCTGCATGGTGATATGTTGGTTATGGTATGTTTTGTTAGCTCGAGATATAAAAGAATTAGAGAAAATCTATTCTCGAACAACATCAACAAGATCAACAGATGAACTTCTGTAACTAAAATCGCGGCTCTCTCACAGACTGTTTAAGTGATAGTAAGGTGATAGTAAGTCAATGACTTCGGGATTCTTGATAAATGCTAGTAGAATTTTGCAAAACAGTTCCTCAGAAAAAGTTAGTTTGTATTACATTAGAATAATATGAATTCTAATGCACAATATTATGTGAAAGCAGGACCACATCCGGACATTTTGTCAAATTATGGTCGCATATTTGAAATAAATAAAAAGGTATGTACTATAACATTTCGTTCGTCCTAAAAACATCATTTGTATTTATTATGGACATGAAAGACTGAACAATACAAACAAGTAAAAAATACGATCAAGGGTTGACGACATTACAATAGAGAGGTGGAAGATTATACTAGATACATCAAAATCATCTGTTATAAAGAATAATATTAAAATCACACACAACTTTTGGTAGAGTTACGTATCAACCGGTATGTGTGATACTTCGCTGTAACATTTAATAAGTTTGGTTTGTATAATATGTATTCCCTGAAAAAGAGAACAAAATTCCGTTGAAACATTCTGCAGATTAAAAACAACGCTATAAATCATTTCATTCGGGGCTATATCATTCCTTTTATTCGAAAATATTTTGCTTTTCCCGTTAAAAACAATTACGCCATTCAGTTGAAGTATCGTGCCACATGTTTCTGTCGGCAACGTATCATCTAGAAACAGAGAAATATATATTAAAAAAAATTAGAACTCTCTAACTCTCTAGTCAGAAACATTGATGTTGTTTGAATAATTCTAATATTTGATAATTAGAAATTTTGTTGATTAAAGTTTTGATATTGTGTACAACATTTGTTACAATCTTACAGTTGTTACATAGAAGCTGCTATATTTTTCAGAAAGATAATTTCTGTAATAATTCTTCAGTAAACTAACTAACTATATGTTCAATAATCAATACTGTTTCTTTGAGTTACTTACTAGATTAAATATAAACACACTGCAAATAGCATTTATATTTTTTAAATTATTCATTAGTTACATTTTGGAATGCATTCTTGAGTAATGAAATATTTGCAGAAACAGTTGTGGACAGAGTTTTTATTTTTCTGTTTGGGTATAGATTGTTTACGTCTTAGTACCCTATATACTAGTCAAGGTACTTCGGTCTAATGACATTCATTTGTAATAAAATATATAAAGTACTTGAGTTTGATACTATTGTAAAAGTTAATAGAAATAAAAACGAAGCGTTTAAATGTATGGCAGTTTGAAATTCGAACTTTCAGAAAAATGTTTTAGGTTCTAGAATGTTAAAGAGTTTTTCAAGGTGGTATTAGAAAAACAAAAACCGTTCGTTCAAAGTTTTGAAAGTCGCTCCAGCTTATTCTGAATATTGTTCCAAAATGTTTTACCATTTTTAGCTCACGAAATTGAAATTTCACTAGCTAGGAAATTTGCCATTTTGAAAGTTGTTTCGGTTGTTCTAAAGGTTTAGTTTTCTACAAGGTATACTAGTTAAGAAAATCTTAAACCTTAACCTCTTCTCTCCCTCCTTTTGAAAACTTACAGCATGTTATTCTATATTTATTCATAAATTTAATCTTATAGCATGCGTACTACTTCAAATCTTTTCTTCACTATTTGAAGACAAATTAACAGAATAGGAAGATTATAATCTAAACTAGTACATAAATGCATTCGTTTTCTTCTTAACGAACATTCCATGACCTAAAATTTTGAAATAGAAAGATTCAATTTTTCCGTTTCTTTTCAACAATTTTTTAATATTTAAGATGCCAAATTCTGGAACAACGTAGAACAGAGCTAGAATAATCTGAAACAATTTTCAAAATTTCGAATTTCAAAAAGAGCGAGAAGGAGGTTAATTTCACCCAGGCTAAATTTATCCGTTTCTATAAAAAATTATTAGCAAATGAATTGAATATATTTGTATATGTACCTATACATATATAAAGTATGACTTATATTTGTTGTTTCTCAAACCATTCTACATAATATTGTGTACTAAATTAAGTTATGATGTTATTAGTAGTCCACCATGACGTCATCTATATCTTTTTAAAATACAACCCCTTATAGTTTATATATATAGTTTTTAAATAATAATATCATTAACCTATTTAATACTCATGCTTCATGGAAAACTATTAAAATTACCAAGGGTGAAGCCCCTTGGCTTACCAATAGTGTCAAATTGCTGATGCGCTTAAGGGATAGGGCTAAACGTCGATTCAGAGCAACTAGGCGGAACGCGGATTGGAACTACTACAAGAGTCTCCGTAATCTTACAACCTTAAGTATTAGAAACGAAAAGAAAGCGTATTTTAATTACATTGCACGTGGTAGTTCGAATGATATGTGGAAACATTTAAAACAGATTGTTGGCTTGGATAACACAAGTAATGCCTTGCCTCAACGGTTGCAATGCCCCGATAGCATAAATAATTTCTTTATTGACTCTCTGCCGCCAACCACGGATTCTGGTGACTTAATAACAACCTATAATTCCACTACAATGCATAATATACCTACTAAATTCAAATTTGAGATGGTTGCGACAGATACTGTTCATACATTGCTTCTTGATATTAAATCAAAGTCTTTTGGCGCTGATGGTATTAATATCGATATGATCCGCTTGTGTTGTCCATTAATTACCCCTTATTGGACCCACATAATAAACTGCGCATTGGAACAAGGCTATTTTTCTTCCGCCTGGAAAAATGCACTGGTAATACCGTTGCCAAAAAACAAAGACCCTGTAAGCTATGCTGACTTGAGGCCTATCAGTTTACTACCTGCATTGTCGAAAGTGATGGAGAAAATTATTAACCGTCAGTTGAAAGTATTTTTAAAACAATACAATATTCTCCCTGATATCCAATCTGGCTTCAGGGAAGGTCACAGTTGTCAGACAGCTCTCTTGGGCGTCACGGATGATATCATATCTGCAACAGATAAGGGAAAGCTGACAGTTCTGACATTGCTTGATTATACCAAAGCCTTTGACACTATTTCTCACGATCTTTTAATAGCTAAGCTGCATTTTGTTGGGTTTGGGGAGGGTGCTATTCAAATGATGCGTAGTAATCTGGGTGGGCGTATGCAGAGTGTCAAATTACCTACTGGGATTTCCGATGCGCGTTGCGTCAGACAAGGTGTACCACAAGGATCTATTTTGGGACCTCTTCTATTTTCCATATATACGTGTGATTTCTGGAAGACATTGAATCACTGTTCCATGCACATGTATGCAGGTGACACACAAATATATAATTCTTTTTATAGTTCGTATAGCGAAGACGCTATTCATAAAATTAATTGCGATCTCAATAATTTACATAAGATGTCGAATAATCACTCTTTAAATATTAACCCCTCTAAATCGGCTGTTATGTTGTTCGGCAATAAAAATGCGACGAGAGAGCTCGCTGGGGGGATTAAATGTAATGTGGGGGGTGTTGAAATTGAGTTGTGTCAAAGTGTAAAAAACCTGGGCGTAGAAATGATTTTATCTGGGTAGTTCCACTAAAGCGTTGCTTTGTGACGCATTGGTCTTGTCTCCATTCGCATATTGTGCGACACTGTACGGTGAATGTATTGACGGGGATACTGCGCGAAGAATACAGCGAGTTCAGAATTCTTGTATAAGACTAATATTTGGAATTCGCAAATACGGTCGCATAGCGCATAAAGCTGAGTTGGAGTGGCTAAATATGTATAATCGACGCTTACTTCATTCTTATTGTCTATGCCACAAGATTATTCGTCATAAGCAACCTACGTACCTCTACAACAAAATTATGTATCGCCAAGATGTACATATGAGAATGTTGCGTAATATTGAGCACAGTATCACTCCTCCACTCCATCGTACAGCACTATTTGAGAGGAGTTTCACCTATACTATTTACAAACTTATTAACGGGTTACCTCCGGACCTCCTGCGAGCTGGCGAAAAATTATTTAAACGTAATATGAAGCAATCTTTATTAAGACAGCAATTGGCACAGGTGACTGTATAGTTGTGTAGTTGCATATGTATAATCACGTATATAATTATAATGGTGGGTATAGCATTTATTGAGTTCGTATTTTTAGTGTAATTTAGTCGTTACTTCCCTCATCACACGCTTTAGTTTTAAGTTAGCTTCTAGGCAGGTTATTTCTTCCCTTCTTTGTTTTAATTTAATAATCAAGGGTAAAATTTAAAAGCAGGGTGATACCTTATGGTGTCACATCTGAACTTCCCGTTGGGGTTTTCCGTCAGGCCAGTTTTGTTTTTTTTGTTTTGTTTCTCTATTTTTTATATTAAAATATATTATGTATGTGTCCTGATGGGGAATAAAGATTATTATTATTATTATTATTATTATTATTATTATTATTATTATTATTATTATTTTGTGTCTGGCCGGCCCCAGTGCCGCTACCGTATGCGGAAACGGTACAGCCAGTGACGCCAGCTGTCCGCTGACCCCCACCCTTCCTCTTCCCTTTCCTTTCTGTTCCCAGGTACAGATCGGCAAGCGTTGCGGCGATTCCGGGAGTGTCTACGAACCGACTGGCCTTCTCATCCGGCTGGGGAGTAGGCTGATGTGAGCTTGCTCTGCCGACGAGGATCCGCGACGCATTGTGAGGAACCAGCCACTTCGGGCCCTGATCATGGTGGATGCAAGATGTCGGAATCTGCATTGCCCCGGGCGAGTTCCAGTCCGTCCGTGTATTCCGGGATTGGTGAAGCGAAGGTCAGGCCTCAGGGAACTGGGGTAGGATCCGAGGATCTGAGGGTATACCCGCTCCTGATTTTTTCGGCCCGCCCCTCCATACACGAAGCGCTGGCGAACTACTCAACATGGCAACTTTACCTACCAACAAGAGAACGCCGAAGAACAGCACAGAAGAGAGCCCCAACGGTGCCTTCAAGACACCAACGGCGCAGCACGTTAGGTCGCCGATCACGATAGATCTGACGACATTTAACATCGTGAAACCAGGAGGTAGCAGTGACGACACCACATCAGCTCCAGATATGTCGTCCACAAAAGAAGTTATCTGCAAACTGCGATGCCGCGAAGAGGAGCAACTGCAGAAGTGCATAGGTGTCATCAAGACAATGAAGGCAGCTATTGGCAGGCAGAAGAACGTCTCGATGGACGTAAAGAACGGCTTGAAGGAGCTAGAAGAAGCAGTGGAGATGATCTCTGATTGCAGGAAGAGATGGAAGAAGGCCGAGCTGCAAGCAGGAGAGCACGCGCAAAGGCTTCAGCGCCTGCAACCAAGACGCAGGCTACTTCTGCTACGGGCAATAAGAACGTGGAGAAGAAGGAAATGCATCCCTCCGAGAACGTGTGGATGAAGGACCGAGCAGGCAGGAGAAAGCAAGCTCAAGAAGAGAAGAAGGCAGCTGCAAAGGCTTCTGACAGCAAACAGCAGCAGAAGATAGCAGGCTGTCAGAGAAAGGACGACGGTACCGACAATAAGAAGCCGAAGAAGAATAAGCAGAGGAATCGAAACGCCAAGCCTCGGTTGGATGCGCTTCTCGTAAAACCTGCGCAAGGGAAGTCGTATGCCGACGTACTGCGAGAGCTGCGCAGCAACGCGAAACCAGAAGAGACAGGCACCGAGATTAAAGCGGTGCGGAAAACACGTGCGGGAGATATGCTGCTGGAGTTAGATCCCAGCACTAAGGATACTGCAGGTTTCAGCAGCGCGTTGAAGAAGATCCTGGGCGAGAAGGCTAACATCAGCACCCTAGAGCCCAAAGAGACGCTAGAATTCAGAGATCTAGACTGCTTAACGACAACGGAGGAAGTCCGCGCAGCAGTTAGAGCAAAGCTAGGAGACATGGACGGCGAAGTGAAGATCAGCCTCACCAATGCGAACAGCAGAGGGCTGAGAATGGCTATCGTCCAACTTAGTCAGCGTCAAGCCCTTAAGCTGCTGGAAACACCGAGAATAAAGATCGGCTGGATAAACAGCAGAATAAGACGCAGGGTAGAAGTCGTCAGGTGCTTCCGCTGCTTCGGCTACGGACATCGACAGGCTGCTTGTCCCGGACCAGACAGAAGAACTCAAGGCCTTTGTATCAACTGCGGAGAAAAAGGCCACCAACGGAAGGATTGCAAGAACAAAGCAAAATGCTTTCTCTGCACGGGAGACACCGCGACACGCAGCCACGTCCCTGGTTCCGGCGCATGTCCCTCCTTCAGAAGGGCATTAGACCAGGCAAAGAAGAGTCAATGACCAGAATCCTACAAGGCAACATGCACCGAAGCAGAACAGCAGACGATCTCCTCATCCAACTACAACTGGACACCGGAGTAGATCTGCTGCTTATCACTGAACAATACCGGGATAAGGAATGCACCGGCTGGTACAGGGACACACTCGGCACTGCAGCTATATGGATCCCGGAGACGAATACAGTCATCGTCGACAACCACGGAGCCCGAAACGGATACGTGTGGGTAAAGAGCGGCACCATCACCTACGTGAGCTGCTATCTCACACCCAACGAGCCGATAGCGGACTTTCAGGGCAAGCTCGAAAATCTGGAAGACGACCTTCGAGAAATGACAGGGTACATTATTCTAGGAGGAGACGTGAACGCCAAGCCGTGAAATGGGGTATGGAATACACCGATTCGCGAGGGAGGCGTATATTGGACATGGCGGCCAGACTCGGACTCAGCGTGGTAAATATCGGAGACACCACCACGTTCAGAAGACCAGGCTACGGAGAGACGATACCGGACATCACATTGGCCTCGGAGGACATTGTGCGCGACATCGTGGACTGGCGAGTCATGGAGGACTACACCGGAAGTGACCACCAGTACATAAGCTACAACGTGACGAGGCAGCAGCCTATCAGGCGAAATCCTGCTCCGCCCGGTCCTCGATGGAACGTAGCGAAGCTGGATGAAGACGCCCTGGCTCATGCAATCGCTCGGGGAAAGGATGCCGTCATGGAATGTTCCGGTTCGGCGGAGACAATTGCGGACGCGACCATGGCCCTCATACGGCGTGCCTGCAACGCCTCTATGCCGCGGAAAAGGAAACACAATAGAAGATCTGCGTATTGGTGGAACGACGAGATCGCGACCCTCCGGAAACAATGCTTACAGCTTAGGCGGAGAATAACCAGAGTGAGACGACGAGATCCGAACGCGGCAGAACTAGAGTCCGAGGACTTTAGGAACGCCAAGAGAGATCTCAAGAACGCCATCTACAGGAGCAAGAAACGTAAGTGGGAGGAGCTGCGGCAGGACGTTGACAACGACCCATGGGGCCTTGGGTACAAGATCGTCATGCAGAAGCTTACAACGAAGACGGCGAATCCAGTCCTCGAACGAGATAGGATGCGGAACATCGTTGACACGTTGTTCCCTACCCATCCGGAGAGAACTGCGGAAATGGAGGACGAGCTATTGAACGACATCCCGCTTTTTAGCGGAGATGAATTGTCAAGAGCGGCGAACTCCCTACAAAACCGGAAGGCACCTGGACCCGACGGAATTCCGACTGAAGCTCTCAAGATTGTGGCGCGCGTCTGCCCAGATCTGCTTCTGAACATGTACAACCGCTGTTTAACAGAAGGAGCGTTCTGCAAGAGATGGAAGATACAGCGACTAGTGCTGATAAGCAAAGGCAAGGGTGATCCGAACACGGCATCGGCATACAGACCGCTATGTATGCTGGACACGGCTGGAAAGCTACTAGAAAGACTGCTCAAAACGCGACTGGAGAGCAGCATAGACGACGCGGGAGGCCTGTCCGAGAGACAGCATGGCTTCAGGAAAGGACACTCCACCGTCGGCGCCGTAGCGCAGGTAGTGGAAACCTTCGAAGCCGCTGAACGGGGAAATCATTACTCGAGACCCCTGATGATGCTCGTCACATTGGACGTAAGAAACGCCTTCAACTCGGCGAGATGGGACGTCATTCTTGACTCCTTGCAGAACACGTTCGACACGCCAACCTATTTACTTAGGATGATACGCAGCTACCTTAGCGACAGGAAGCTGGTCTACGACACCGCAGGCGGGCCGTGCACGACGAAGATAACAGCGGGAGCGGCGCAGGGTTCCATACTGGGCCCCGACTTATGGAATGTGTCCTACGACGGGATCCTCCGAATGGAGCTGCCGCAAGATGCGTATCTGATAGGATACGCAGACGACGTAGCGGCAGTCATCCTAGCGCGTGACGAGGCGGATGCCCAGAGAAGGCTCAACCAGGTAATGAGAAGAGTCACCACATGGATGGACGAACACGGCCTGACCCTGGCAACGGAGAAGACCGAGGTCGTTCTACTGACCAGGAGACGAATCCCTAGGGAGATCGAGATGACGGTGGATACGGAAGTCATAACCACTACAACTTCCGTGAAGTATCTCGGACTGCGGCTCGACAGCAAGATGACCTTCTGGCAACAGATCCAGTCGTCGAGCGATAAGGCCGCTAATGTAACGACGACGCTGAGCCGACTAATGGCCAACGTAGGAGGACCACGAGTAAACGCCGGCTTCTAATGACCGTCACCCATTCCATACTGTTGTATGGAAGCGAGATCTGGGCTGACGCCTTACAGCAGGACAAGTACAGAAAGCGGATGGCTTCAGTACAGCGACGGGGAGCACTCAGGATCGCCAGCGCATACCGTACGGTTTCCGAACCGGCGGTGCTTGTGATTGCAGGGGTACCCCCGATAGATCTACTGGCTCAAGAAAAGAAGAGAGTCTACGAGACACGACGAGACGTCGGCTCACGACAAGCAAAAGCGGACGCTAAAGCGCTCACACGACAACGTTGGCAAGAGCGCTGGCAGAACGACACGAGAGGACGGTGGACGGCCAGACTCATCCGCAACATCACGGAGTGGATGGAGCGAGACCACGGCGAGGTAAACTACTACCTCACCCAGTTTTTCAGCGGACACGGGTATTTCAACGCATACCTGGCTCGAATGGGTAAAGCAGAGAACGCGACATGTCAGTATCACGACTCTGCGGAACATGATGCTCACCATACCTTCTTCGAATGCGGGAGGTGGAGTGACTACAGAGCCGCGCTACAACACGAAGTAGGACCTCTAACGCCGGATAACGTCGTGCAAACGATGCTGTCCGGACACGACCACTGGCAGAAGATCGCCACGTTCGTCGAGAAGGTGCTGAAAGAGACGAACAGGGAGACCCAAGCAATGGAGGCAGCCGACCGAGGCTAACTACGAGGTGCCATCCTGAAGTAATGCGACCAGCGGTTCCGGGATGGATTCTACACCTGACAAAGTGAGGTTTTTTAGTGGGTGCGAGCCCCACACACCGGGGACGGGTCTCGTCCCTGATGGTGCGTTTAGGCATTTTTCCTCACTTAAAAAAAAATTATTATTATATACTTATTCATTTCTGGATTCTATGTGAAGTGCCGAATTCGAAAGTGTATAACATATGATACCTAACTTTCATAGTTTGGTAGATAGGTACAGTCATTTGCAGTAACTGAAATATTTGTTCGAATACCTGCAATTAATTTTTGTCTCATTTATGTCGTATTAATGTCAGGTATAACATTGCAATATTGTGATAATATACTAATTTTAAGTGACTGTGTCTTCTAAACTAACAAGTTAGGTCCCATATGTTATAACATTTTCGAATTCGGCACTTAACATAGACTGCAAACGTCAGAACACATATTAGGGGTTCTATTCGGCTAACTTATATTGCAAACCAACTTCATTTAAAAGTCAAGCGTTATAAATTGTCTCACATAGCTGATATTTGGGAAGATATGGACGAATTTATGAAATGTGATATTTTTATATTCAGATTGTGAATTATCAGCAGTGAATATTGAAAAAAATCTTTTATGACTCTTCAAAACATTGAAACATTTTGCTTGTAATGAACTCGATGTAATAGAGGCTAGTGCTTAACCATGTAATGAATGAATATCGTACACTGTATGAATTGAATATATATTTTAAATCTCCCTACGATGGACAGTCGGTTATAATGAACTATATTGTATGGCCTTTTGAAGTTCATTATGAGCAAAGTGCTCTGCAATCATTTGAAAAAGTATCGGAAAAAATAGGATTAATTAATGAATTCAAAAGCCTGGTAAAAGCAAACAAGAAATTCATTCGGATTGCGGGACAAGAGAGAAGTAGGATAAAAAAGTTGGGGATGTAAGGACCTGATTGAATTAGGGATGTTATTGAAGCTAGAAAATATTTTGTAACCAGATTAGCGACTCGACACACACGTAATGGCAAATGTAATTTTCGAATAATAAAACAAGAGACTACACTGATTAATAATAATAATAATAATAATAATAAATGGCTTTATTGCACCTAATTTACATGTATTATATGTATTTATACGAAATTAAAATCATCAACAACTGCATGGAATAAACAGAATAAACTAACTATGAGACATACAACGCTGATTGGGATACAAACAGACTACAGAAAAAAAAAATATTCAATGCGAGACAGGCATTCGCACAGTGTGCTCAAAACAATAGTGTATTAAGAAAGCAATATACTTTCCGGACTACATGCGGAACAATCTTTATAAGTTCAAGGTAAGAGAAGAATCATCATTGAAATAATAACAATTTCAAATGTATATAAACAAACAATAAAATCATATTATTAGTTCACGAGAGCACAACGAAAAACAAAGATTAATACAAATAAAGTAGCATAGAACTGCTTTCTAATTAGAAATAGATGCATGTAAGTTATGATAAGATTTTGAGGTGAAATTCTAACATTTCTATTTTTTTCATAAAAATATTATTTACAGCAGATGAATAAAAAAACTATACATATCAATAGTATAAAATATATTATCAAAAAGTAAAAAGCTTTGAAGTTCGAAATGAAAACTTTGCACATTTTTCGAAAAGACCCATGTTTATACTCCCAATTTGTATAAAATCGGATTTAGATATTGGAAAAATTGTAAGTAACGTGAATACATTGATCAAGCTTTCAAACAAATTAAAATTTATGCTAACATACTTACCTTACTTTCGATAAACTCATAATACAGAAACAATCCACAGGAAATAGGATTCTAATTTTATAGCGATAGCAGATCATATATTTTTTTTAAATAGCTGTATGTTACGAGAATATGTTTATGTTGTGATACATCAAAGTTACTACTACAGTGAAGTGTTTTTCAGAACATATTAGTGTATTAGTTTTTTCAACATAAAATTTTGTCAAATCCCAAGTACACTTTATTGTGTTTACTATTAAAATCGCTGTTCTTATTGTATAAATATTTATGTAGACATACCTAGTGGAAATCGAGGAAGAGAAATTAAATGTCGGTAGAGAAATATATCAGGAATAAGAAGTTCATAAAATAAAATAAAGTATTTACAGTGATTTATGGACTACTTCTGACGTTTAGGGAAGAGCCAAGGGTATTAAGAAAGACACGAATGAATAAAATAAAAATCCCGAAAGGCAGATTCGCGGGAGAGTTAAGGGTGTTGAAAATATGCGAAGATGTAGGAGTGCCATCAGCAATTGAATTCTCAGTTACTTTTATGCAAAAAAGGAAAAGAAGCTCGTGATAAACTTTTAGGAGAGTTACAGAAGAACAGTTAATAGAAACAAAATAGATTGGTTGTTGGTGAAAAAAATGTATTTTAATGTCAAATATTTATCTTCATTATACTATTCGAATTTATTCACATAAATAAATAAAACAATAATATCTTTTTGCGTTTTAATCATAGTTCAGAATAAAACATAGCAAGAGAAAGTACTGCTAGTGGTTACATATCGGAATTACGATGAATATATGTATAACAAATAATTTAAAAAAAAAGTCGTCGTAACCAATTACTGAAAAAATAGAGATTTTATCAAGTTAAAAAAGAATAATGCAATAACTGGATAAAATAAATTAAATGTAGTATAAAATGAATAAGAAAAGAAGCAAAAAAATTGTTTTACAAAATGATTGATTCAATTAATGATGAATTCAATTAATTCAATTAATTCCTTCAAATTATAGCGAAACCAGTTGAAAATAATATCTTGTTATAAGAAAATACAAATAAAACACAGCAGCGCCTTAATTAATAAATTTGCGTGTAGGTGCAAGAAGATAAAGGAACAGCAGAACGTGTAGAAGAATGTAATACCAAAAAATTTAATTTGCTCAAAGTAGATGAACTTATCTCATTATGGAGTAACTTATATGAACTCCAGGTACGAAGCTATAACTACTTTTATAAATTTTTTTCAGTATTTTTCGTTGTGAATGTCGTAGTGAGGCATCCGCGTAAGCGCAACATATCACAGATTGCTTCGCACTAGTAGAAAATAGGAGAAACTTTAATGTGGTGTCTTTAAATTATCAGGTGTATCATTCTACTTGTATTGTAAATTGTGGCAGTAATGTGTCCTGCAAAAGAAAATTCTTTATCCGGCAACTTTGTCAGATGAATGATCATTATGGCGCACAGAAATTCAAAATCATTTAAGTGTAACAACAATAACATGCGGTTTTTTCCATCTTTTAGGTGCTTCAGTATAGATAGTGTCAACCTGTCTCTGATTATCTGAGACTTGCGAGGCCAGTTAATTTGATCGACTATCCACTAAACCGTGCTTATGAAATAAAATAGGAATAAATCTCAATTTTAGTCTAGTATTTGACCATCATTCCAAAATTTCGAATTTGTTTTTTGAACAACACATTGTGGATTTTGTCGGTGTATTATAAAAGAATAAAGAAATGAAATTTGATTAGCTTAATTTTGCATGTTTGCGTAAGATAGGACGTGATTATCTGGTCCTTGTCTTACTTAAGCGAGTCAATTGCAACATAGCAAGTAATTACTGATGTATTATGAATCAAATATGTAATGAAAGACAAGTCACAACGCGACCAAAGAAAGACAGATGGTTATATATTTATTATAAGTAGTAAGGTATAGCACAAAATGCACTATCTGTATTTATGTCAAGTGCTAGGTCATCGTGTGGACTGTGATTTCTGTGTTTGCATTTTACGGTTGACTATTAACATATTGTCTTTACATTCGGTCCATCCATTTAGATTCACAATGCACATTCTGTATACATATGTATAATATATAATTGTTCTAAGGAAAATAAGTAAACCCTATAATATATGTATATAATCTTAGATATTCAATAAAAATACATTACAAACTGTAACAAAAAGCACTTTATCTTCCAGTTTCTAAAATTGTGTTCAAAAGTACAACATTTAATATGTCTGATGTGATAGCACTGCAGATATTCCGATTTCTGTTTTTCATACTTTCTACTCTTGTTAGTGGCTATATATACTGGAAGGCTAACCTTTCTGAAATTTAAACCCATAGCAAAAAGTTAAATTAGGGGATCTACAGGCCATCGAAAAAGTTCTTTTTCTCTCCACTTATTGAGGAATTCTTCGTTTAGGCATTAGCCACTTATTCTAGCAATATGTGTAGGAGTTTCATTCTGCTATAACATCATATTTGTTTGCCTATCTATATTTACATTCTCCAATAATAGATTGAGTAGTATGCAGTAAATCAGTATATCCTACCTGTTACTGGGACATTCAAAATCTCACACCAGACATTTATTTACCATCTGTCTTGACGTATTTCTCATATCTAATGGAAGTTTTGTACATTTTAATAAACTATATTGTACTTATTTGTAATACTAGTATTATAATCATACCTTCATCACAACACAGAACATTTCTGCAGTAGTAGAATAACTGCTCCAGTATAACATTGCAGTTTTCTAAGAAAATCTCGGTCGATGGCCGCAGTGGTTAGGCGGCTGACTATCGTTGTAAGAGGACCATAGGTGCCGGGGTTCGATTCTCTGAAGGGACGGTGACATTTTTTCAGAGTGTTTAATCCCGGATCGACTTGCCATTCGCTGTTGGGAGCAAAGTGATTAACAGCGCGGCATCATAAACGGCGATATGATGCTGTCACAAAGCCATTTGAACACAACTTACACACACCAATCTACACCGCAAAAGTTGCAGTGATAGCCAGACAACTAATACAACTTACGGAGTCACTGCAACTAAGCATCCACAACACATAAAAAAAAATTAGTAGCACAAACGTGATGTGGTGCCCGTGAAAATGTTCATCATTCATTCATGTATCAGCATCTATCTACTGACAATTGCCTTGTAAAAGTGTGTAACATATTTTCTATAGCAGCAAAACTGGATGTACGACTACATAAAATAAATAAAAACATGTAGACACATTAGTATTATACATAAGTAAAATAAAAGTTAATGCTTCCCTTGAGACGTAATAGGAACTTAAAATATTAAAAAACAAAAATCACGAGGGAAGTTCCAAATGTGAATTCGACTTAAGAATAAAGTATCCTTATCTTAAAAACTATAGAAAAATTTTATTTTTGAAAGCTTGTTTAGAAACAATATTTACGTATGTACATATACATTATATTATACCTAACTATCTCACAAAAATATTTTTTCCATTTTTATCTAATTCGAAGTCTATGTTACTCTTAAGTACATACAACACCTTAAAGAAATTAATTTTTCATATTTTACATAAATTTCGAATTTAATGTTAATATTGATATAACGATTTAGAATAAATGTTTGACTTTCTTTGCAATCCTTTGCTTTAATAATTATTCGTATCTGTGCTTATTGAGACTCAAATCCTAATTTTGCACCAAGAAAACCTGTAAATGGTGGAGATTTTTTGCGGCACACTATATAAGCTGCTTTCAATTAATAAATTAATCATGCTATTTTACGTTTATTAAAGGAAATGGTAAATCTATAATAAAACCAAGACATTTTTTTCCGCATAGACGAATATACTGGACCATTATGTGAACGGGAATAATCAAAAGAGGTATTTTTTTTAATGTGTGGTAGGTGCTTAATTGCATTGACTCCGTAAGCTGTATTATTTGTCTGGCTATCACTGCAACTCTCGCAGTGTAGTTTTTGTGTGTGTAAGTTGTGTTCAATTGGCTTTGTGACAGCATCATATCGCCTTTTATGGTGCCGCGCTGTTAATCACTTTGCTCCCAACAGCGAATGGCAAGTCGATCCGGGATTAACTCTCTCTGAAAAAAGTCACCGTCCCTCCAGAGAATTGAACCCCGGCACCTATCGTCCTCTCACAACAATAGTCAGCCGCCTAACCACTGCGGCCATCGACCCGTTAATTTCATATACGGCGACAAAGATTAATTTGCCACGTTAGAAAAACGCCGCTATTTATTCTTTTATACGGGGAATATGGGAAAAGAATTTTCTGAATTATATTCTTTTAAGCGGTATTATTCTATTATGGGGTATTCCAATAACCGAATAAAATATTGAGGAATACATATAGAAATAATTTGAGGCTTCCAGTTTCTTCTTCTATTGTAATAAGCGGGGTATTCTTATAACCGATATAACATTAACCAGGTTACACTGTATCTGAGAATTTAAAAATTCAAATTGATTTGGGTCCGGCGTCTAATGACTGCTATAAAATGTTTATTGCTACTAAAATGTAACTTGCTTAAAACATACGTTTATCTGCTCATATTTTAATCTTCTCATTTAGCTTGGCCGCAATTCGAGTGCATATTTTTAAGTGGCGAATTCATAGAAAGTGTTAAATTGTCAAATTTTTATATTTAATTTTTGCTGATGTGTTGGGCTACAAAAGGCGCACAGGAACTACAAAACAGAAAGATAACCTCTAGATCAGTTATTTTAAATTTTCAGGAGCAGTGCTAGTGGCAGTATAATCATCAGCCTTCTTAAAATAGGGATGCTAATAAATATGCATCTATTCTTTCTTTGTCATTGCGTTATGCAATTGTTAAACAATTATTGTGTATTAGTTGCATTTTTTTAGAAATTTTCCAATAGCGTTATTGTTTATTCCAATAGTTATTGCTGAAATAGATAATGCTGAAATGTGTTTAGTACAAATCAAGATATTTAGTATTCATTTATATTCTCTCACATTTTTGATACAAATATGGAATGGAATCTCTTCAAATCAATTTCTCAACCAGATTAAAGATATAAGGTATTCTATTCATTTTGCATGTAATAAACATAACTATATTCCAATGTTTTTTCGCATAGCATCTTGCTTGAAGGAAACCACTAACTCTAAATAATGTCTCATATTTAATCTTTGAAATAATATCTAAATAAGATCATAATTATTTTTCATGCAACGATGGCGAATCGTCTACATTAGTCTAGAATACCTTGTTTGGAAAATACATATAAAAAAATACATATATGAAGTATTTGTAACCAACCAATTGCATTTAGGTTTCTCAGCAAGAATTATGAGTTAATCCGAACATAATTGTAGATCCGCTACATCACTCACATTCTGTATGGGTTAAGTTCTTCGGATTAGATTGAAATTAAATTTTAAATTAGAATGTGTTTTCTTTTTGCCAAAAATCCAAATTAGCGTCATCGTTTTTTATATAAACAAAACATTGAAATGTACAGTTTGGGCTTAATTGAGATATGCTATTAATATAATATGAAAAGATAATTTTTTTACAGATTGTTGAATTGTTACAGATTACATGGTGTGACTTTGCATTCGCTGTTTCGCTGGAAAACTTCGAAATTATATTTGGGAAATCTTCGCTAGATCGCTACCCAGCATTAAAAGCTTTAAAAGAGAAGATTTATGACTTACCGAGTATAACCGATTGGATAAACAAGAGGCCAGTTACAGAATCTTAAATTATAGTTACTAAAAAGTTGTAAAAGTACCTACGTGCTACAACTACTGATTATTTTGCAAATATTGTGTTTGTTTATAGAATTAGTTAGCTATAAAGAAAAAAGAGTTTACTTTGTGACGCCAAACATAACCATGTAACGAACTTGGTAAATTTCTAAGCGTTAAGTACTTGCATTTGAAACTATAGTAACGGGTGTCACACATAAAATCTTGACTTAAAAGTTGACTACGCCTGCAAAAGTCTTTGTAAACCAAATAATTGAATGCAGTTATCACTTTAATCTATGTATATCTTGTATCGATGGTGCATGTAAATTGTAGATTTGTTGGATTATAGCGAACAACTTTCGAACGAATCAAATTATTTTTCGTACAAAAGTAAAAAACACATTGATAATCACTTTTGTACCGAGAGATTTGCTGTTTCTAAATATATAGATACTTTACTGTTGTAAGAGGTCCTGAAAAAAGTAAATAAATCCAGTAAAGTGGAAAAGCTAAGAAGAAAACATGCAATAAACCCTACGGGCACGTCTTTGAGGAAATTGGCAAGCAAGATGATAGTATGTCATGAAACAGTACGCTGTAATTTAGTAACTATGCATATAAAAGACTACAAACGTGAGTTTGCACAAAAAACAATTACAGAAGATCCTTCATCGGTGTAGAAAGCTAAAGCGCGCGTTTATTACTCCAAATGTGAGTATCATCATGGACGATGAAAAGTATTTTAGCGTACATAATTTCCTAATACTCCACATAATTCGGAAATTCTGAATATTTGATAAACGATAAAAGTATCGTATCACCTTCTACATCCTATAAAGCGAAACATTTCCCCGAAAAAGTCGTAGTTTGGCTGGCTACTTCTTTTACGGAATTTCTGCTGCCGTTATTTGTGACTCACGGTCAGTAGTTGCAACTTTTCAAGTGTATATACATACTTATGTATGTAGAAGAGTGTATGTCTAAATTTTAAAATTTACAGGAAAATACATTATCAACGATAAATATGTTTTTGACTCGGCGTAGCTCGGTCACCCTAGACAGGAATCCTTGTATAGTTCTATGTCAACAATGTAAGATACATGCCTGAGAATTGCAGTCTATCTAAAGTCCCTAAACTAACTTAATATTACAGAATAGTTTTTCTCATTTCGTATGTGACACCCGTTAGTTAAGGAAGCATTTCGTTGATATGCTAATGTTGTAGAAACTATTATATCATATATATTTAGTTTTGAAATTGAGTTGGTCAGTCAATTTTCCTTAACTGAATTTAAATTAGGAAAGTTTTTTACTCCAAATAAATTGAATTAAATTAATTCATCTTAAACACTGAAAAAAATGTCTGCGAATTTAACTACTGGCTTCTACTGTAAATTCGGAAAAGTGTTACAATAGGATGTTAAAAAAGCATGACTATAACTTAAAATTGCTAGTAAAACTTAAAAATCAATACTTAATTGTTACTTTACTCTGTATGTCAATGCACATTTCATTATTATTACCAATACTTAGCGAAATATCGTTGGTGTCTATTGGACACATTAGACAGAAAAGGGTTGCCGCGCTAGCATCAGTTGCCTGCTGTGACACGTTCTACCACGTACACTCGGTTGATTTAGAATCGACTCAAACTGCCATAAAACCCGTTAAAAGTATGCTTTCTTGCGGCCACCGAATGCAAAGCAGTAATAGTCTGGTCAACTGTATGTAAATTACTACGTATGTAAATTACCATCTATGTATATACAGTATATTTTTCTATTAAATCCAGTTTCATATGCCAGGTATCATTTATAAATTCCTAAACCGATAATTTCTTAATGCGAGCTTAACATATGGATAGTTAAATCGCTATCGCATACAATTTCACTATAATTCTAAGTATTTATGTAATTAAGAAATTACATGAATAAGAATATGTAGGGGGGCAAGATATAAAAGTCTATTACATATTAGAGTGGATCGAAAAACGCGTTTTTTTCTGCAATACAATTCTAATAACGCGGAAAACTTGCGCATAGGCGTCATTATAAATGAAAAAATATTAAAAAATTTTTTTTCAAAATTTAAAATCGCGCAGAAGACCTAAAGTTACCAAAAAAGTCAAAATACCGGTAAATTTCAAAAAAAAAATGCGAAAATTACAAACAATACATTTTTTGTTGTAATAGTAAAAAAAAGTGTTTTTAAGACTGTCCTTAACGCATACAAAAAATAATTAGACCCATACTTGTTTTATTGAATTCGCGCAAAAGGTCTAAAGTTGCCGGTTGTATCGTAAAAAAAACGATATTTCATGATTTTCGACGATTTTTAAACATGTGCCCAAACCCATAAGTTTTATTTTTAATTTGTAATAGTGTAAAAACCATTCAAAAAATAGTTTTCCCAATCCAGAAAAAATACTTTCAGACCTGTTATTCCTTAACTGTATTCGTGCTAAAGGTCTAAATTATAGTATAAGATTAGTTATAGTCCTGAAAAAACGCCGTTTTATATTATATGTTTGTTGTAGGCAAAAGATTATTTACGTAGAAGCCTCTTTGAGTTCTGACTTTTAATTAAATGTGGGCATCAGTTGTCTTGATTTTAAAGTAGCTCTAATATAACCATCTCGATTTTCATGGCCGCACACTTTTTTTGCTGCTTCTGTAACCAGTTTTACATACCTCTCAACTGACTGGGTGTGGCATGGGAGTTTGAGGTAGTTAAACGCTGATAGCGCTTTATCTTTCAACAAAGAAGCAATGTGTTCAGTTGGCATCGTGGACAATAGTGGCGGCGGTGTTAACTTGCAGATTGACCAATCAATTACTTCGGTATAGTCGTTTGCACTAAAATTTATTGAAGGTATTTTGAAGTATCTTACGTAACCTTCAGCCGATGGCTCATTTCTGGATTTAAAGATCCTCCTGTAGCCAAGTTCTCTAATGTGTGGTCTCTCATCCATTATCATAGCCAACATAATATTTTCAGGGCGGCAAACCTGCTCGCAACTTTAGGTCTTTTGCGCGAATTCAGTAAAACAAGAATGGGTCTAATTACTTTTTGTATGCATTAAGGACACTCTTAAAAACACTTTTTTCACTATTACAACAAAAAATGTATTTTTTTTTGTAATTTTTGCATTTTTTTTTAATTTACAGGGATTTTGACTTTTTGTTGGTAACTTTAGGCCTTCTGCCCGATTTCAAAATTTTGAAAAAAAAATTTTAAATATTTTTTTATTTATAATGACGCTTATGCGCATGTTTTTCCGTGCTATTAGAATTGTATTGCAGAAAAAAACGCGTTTTTCGATTCACCCTATTACATATACTTTAGAGAATGAATGTTCGCATGATGGTGCAGAAAATGTCCTTCAGAACCAACCAATAATTCAAAAGTTTTTTCTGTGTATTAATTTGTTTTCAGTTTGACTGCCTTTTCGTTTACCTTCTCTATTATTTGAAATAAATTATTATTTGTTTACTGTGTGTTTTGTTATTAATTCTCGAATAAAATCAGTGTTTTTAACGAAACAAACTTAAGATGAACATAGATTCCTGTCTATCTGCTTCGATAAATAATTTTTCTTATGGTTCTAAAATTGATTTGTATTATTATTTCATTTGCGTTTATATGTCATTAATGGTAATGGGTGTTGGCAAACGCTATACTACGTAATAACGCAGGTATTAAAAGTATCTGAAAAAGAATATATTTCTGCAGCGATCTTCCCATTCTTTTCACATTACGTAGCTATTTTACCTGCTCATAAGCAAATTGCTTTATTACTACAAATATCCAGTTAAATGTTGAAAGTTTCTGTGTGCGACGTTAAGTCTACGTCGCTTGCCGGGTGAGTCGATTTTAAATCAACCGAGTGTACAATTGCTACTGTAGCGCATTTTTGCTATGACGACCATTGGCAGAAAAACACCAACGTAGGCTACTGTAAACATTTCTTTCAGTGAATGCTTTGTTATAAAGGACCTACAAATATTTGAAAGAAAACATTTATAAAATTATCTAGGTTTTTGTATTAAGTAGGTACATCCTCGAGTACTTGGAAATTTTGCGATCGTAATACTTATTATAGATTTAAATATAATATAAAGTGCTATATTTTATGTGAAGACTAGTGTATTTTATCTTTAATACGCAATTAATATAGAAGCTAAAAATTTTAAATAGCAAGGAAGTAAAATATATGAATTCATAATTAAAAAATGATTATGTATAATGAAAATTTCAAATTCCCGTTATTCGTGAATGTGGTTAAATTAGAATTTATAGGAATGCTAGACGTTTCCGATACGCCTACATCCTACAAATATTTCTATCTTGGCTTACAATAATTTCACAAATAATCTTTGTTACGTAATTACATTTTAAGCTTGCGAATGGAATGATCTTGAGGATTATAATTGAAAGGATAAAATAGAACAGACATTACATGTATTGATTTCAATCAGTCGGATGGAATATTCTCTAAATTGTGTTTAGAAAACTGAATATAAATTATATCAGCGAAAATCAACAACCACTCGAGGACACAGCGAAGAATAATTACGAAATATACTTAAAAATTATTACAGATCATTACTAGAGACGTTAATGAAATTGCAACTTCGGAATCGGCTTCACATAAGCGAGTACATTTCTGAAAACATCTCTATAATAAGGGTATTCCTTTATGAAGAGAATTTTGGTATTAGCATAATACGCTTACAAAAGAACTAAAGTGATACTTGTATTGTTATAAAAGTTTTACAAAGTTCACGTTATAGTAATTAGTATCACTTAATAAAATAGTTATGCAGGGTATGTTAGTTCGGTCATCTAGATTAGATTGATAGACGACCATGATACTAGGAGACATTTGAAGAAAAAATGAAAGATAACACTATGTAATTAAGTTAATTTCACCAGGAAGACTATAAATAACATATACATATTATATAGGGTTATTCACGGAACTGGTTCGTTAGAGATTTTTCGATGTCCCCGAAATTATTTACACTTTTTGCATCATTTCGGGTTTCCACCAGAAGTTCACGTCAACTTTTTCGTAATTTAAGTAGAATGTATACTTATTACAAGTATTTTATAATGCGAATATTATTCTACAAAAAAGTTATTGAGATACCCTGTACCGAAAACCAGAGGTTTTTGTTATTAAATTTTTTTAAAAAATACAGCCAACTACAATGTTATGTTAAAATTCTGTATTTATGTAAATATTGTAGGTAAAAACTTAATATGCATTTGGCACTTTACTAGGTGAAATACAGCTTATCAAATGCACGCCTTCAAACTTATGCTTACGTATACAGTGCCACCCAAAATTAACATTTATTTTAACTAAATTCACATCGATGAAAGCATTTGTACACGCTCAAGGATTGCTAAGATTTTAAGTATATTAAAGAGGCGTATTTTACAGCGGATTTTCTGGCAAAACCGCTTCTAACTCGAAAATCATAAAAATACAAGCTAATATGATAATAATGAATCATAAATTATTAAATGTATTCAAAAATGGAATAATATACATTAAAAAAAAACAGTGGCTTTCATCGATGTGAATTTAATTGAAATGAATGTTAATTTTGGACAGCCCTGTATACACAGGAATAAGTTCGTAGGTACCGATTTGATGCCCTGTATATGAGCTAGTAAAGCGCCAAAGATCAAGTCTTCAGATGTCATATTTTCATAAATACAAAATTTTTAAGATAACATTTGCAGTTGACCGTATATTTGAAAAAAATGGAATAACTCAAAAACGGCTGGTCTTTGATATAAAGTATCTCAATAAGTTTTGATGCAGAATGGTATGTGCACGACATAAAAGACTCGCAATATGCCATTTAAATTAAGAAAATTGACGTGAACTTCAGTTAAACCAAAGGTGATGTAAAAGCATAAATAATTTCGCCAATGAGACAAATAATACTATCTCTAGCTACAAGTTTTTCAAAATTCAACGGTGCGAGAACATCAAGACTTCTAATAAACTAGTTCCGTGAATAACCCTTTATATGGTA